>WNWK01007756.1:0-90899 GCA_009830355.1 Cherax destructor
CACTCTTCGAACATCTCAGCCCCCTTCCCTCTTCAATAATCTCGTATTCAATTTCCAATAACTCTTATACACACTCACTGCCCCGTCCCACCCCTTCAAACAACACTCCCTATGATCCGAAAACCCACATCGACACATTCCACCCTCCGAACATCCACCGCCCTTGTCACATATATTCTGTCCAGTCGTGCTGCATAATCCTTCCTCAAAAAGGTATATTCCACCATTTCTCCCCGTCCCCCGACCACGTCTACCACTCCCACTGCCCCCAACACACCCCACAACGACCCCAACACACCCCCCACCCCGTGGCTCGACGTCTCTAATCCGAATCACACAATTCCAATCTCCAGCAATTATAGACACTTGAGGCAAACCTCGGACAGCATACGCCAACTCATTGTTTACAAAATCATCCTTTAGTCTCCTATTGCTTATAGCTGGCATATATACTCCCAGGAAACTCACCTGTACTCCACCCCAATCCCCGTTTACTCTAACTATTCTACCACCCACATCCTCCCAAGACTCTAAAGTGAATGGACATAACTCACTGACTCCTACCAACACCCTTTAAATGCCCGTGCATCACACGCAAAAATCCTATACCCTTTATTACTAGCTCATTACCCTTCCTATAATTATGCTCTTGACAAAGAAAACATCAACTTTCCACCTCCGCAAAGTTACCTCCACCCATTTACGTTTCACCTCATTCCTGAGGCCATTCACATTAAATGTTACACACCTGAAACGTAAGACTGGGGTTTGCCCTTTGGCTTCAGTACTCTCTTTTCCATTATCATATGTCCTTCCCCATCCTTCCCCTCCTACCCCTCCCATCCTCCTTTACTTCCCTAGCACTCCCAGTACCCTTTGACCTACCTCCTTTCCCCTGCACCACATCTGCCCACACTTTTTCCCAGGCCTTTGTGCAGCTGTCAACAAGTCATCCTCAGACTCCTCCCCGGCCTTTTCCTGGACTCCCTTTCTCCTCAACTAACTCCATTTCCTCTTCCCTATGAACCTCTGCTACTACCACAGATACCTGAACGTTATTCACTTCCCTACACATATCATTCTCAACAACAGCCTCATTTTGATCATTCTTGAAATCACCTCGCTCCAAAACAGAAACTTCTTCCATCGACAAATTATCTCCCTGTATGAACTCTCGTAAGTCCTTCAAAATCTCTGCCTCCTCCCCATGCATCCCTGATGATCAGCAACAGACGCCGTACTATGTTCCTCTAATGCCACAGACGACACATTACCCTCGCCTCCCATCTGCCCTTCCACCTGCTCCACCTCCTCGCTCCACGACTGACGCACCATGCCCTCCTGCCCGTCGTCCACACGTTGGTCTTCTGTCAGAATTGTTGAAACCTCCTTGGGTCTCACGTCCTGAAGAACAGGAGCCGGGTCGGGGGAGAATTTACCACTCAATTTCCGCACTTTCTTCCAGACTGCACTCATCGAGGAAGCCGAAGTGACAGTAGAAACGTAATCTCGCCAGCAAGTGCGTTTAGCATCACGTATGACACGGCAAGCAATAGCTCTCTTCTGCTTGAAATCAAGGAGTCTCTCTGTGGTTCTGTTATACTGATACCTGCCCCATGCAGCGCGTTTCAAACGCACTGCCCGAGCACAAGCAGGAGACCACCAAGGCACGCACTTCTGAGGATGCTTGCCCGAGGTTTGGGGAATAGAATGTGAAGCCGCTGTGAAGATGGAGGACGAAAAGAGATGTAAAACCTCATCAATGGAGGACGAGGTAGGAACCTCATGAAAGGCAGTAAGATGTGCGTAAAGGTCCCATTTCGCCCGGTCAAATTGCCAGCGTGGGCAATGAGGAGGTGGAGAAAACAGAGGGGACTTAAGGATGATTGGGAAATGATCGCTGTCATGTAAGTCCGGGAGGACAGACCAGGTGAAGTCAAGGACTGTTGAGGAAGAGCAGATGGAAAGATCGATGCAGGAGAAAGAATGAGTTCGAGGATCAAAATGGGTAGGAGTACCCGTATTTAAAACATGGAGGGGGAGAGAAGCAAGAAATGCCTCCAACTGAATGCCACAGTAGGACCCTCCCCAGAGAAAATGGTGTGCGTTAAAATCGCCAATTAATAGAAGGGGTGGCGGTAAGGAAGAAACCAGAAAATCAACATCTGGGATAGACAATGCCCGCGAAGGGGAGATATAAAGAACAGAGTGTATACCACTTATTCAAGTGGATACGAGCTGCGGTGTAATGTAAGGAAGAAGGAACTTAGAGCTGACGGTATGGAACACCAGTGTGTATAAGAAGAGCACTTTCGTTAAAGGTTCCATCGGAAAAAGAATCCGATGAATATAACAAATAGCCTGAAAAGGGCCTGATAACAGTGGATTGCAATTTGGGTTCTTGCAAACAGACCCCAACAGGGGAAAACAGAGAGCAACACTTAAGCTCACCCCGGTTACCCCTGAGGCCTCGGATATTCCACTGCAAATAAGCCATGATTTATGGATAGAAAGATATTAGTGGAAGTGAGAGGAATCTATGGACTAGGGTTTGAAAAGTCCACGTGTGGAGGCAGCGGAAGACCTGTAATCAGAGGAGAGGACGTTGTGAAGGAAGGGGGGGTTGAGACGAAGGAGATAGATGAGGAACCTCAGGTGGAGTGGTGTCCATCATCGGTCCAGTCTGAAATATATTCTGCAATAGCTTCCAGTGTTTCGGAAGTCAAAGATGCAGAATGTGGGACTACATTAGAAATGGAAGAAGAGTGAGCAACTATCGGGGAGTCTATAGACTGTACTAAAGTAGAGGGCGAGGAGATAGAAGAGGAAACAGTCGAAGTGGCTTTTATCTACATTGAACTGCATCTGCCATTTTTCTTACCAGGAATTGTTTGTCTAAATCCTCCTGAAGTTCCGTGACTACGTCTGAATCTATTATCATACCTATATTCGTGTCATCAGAGAATTTGCTCATATCACTAGTAATTCCCCCGTCAAGGTCATTTATATATATAATAAACAACGGGCCCAAAACCGATTCCTGTGGAACGCCCTTTGTTACAGATCCCCACTCAGATTTAACCCCATTTATGCACACCCTCTGCTTCCTATTGGTGAGCCATGACTATCCATGACACTTTTCCCCCAATGCCATGAGCAGCCAATTTCTTTAACAGTCTCTTGTGTGGTACTCTATCAAAAGCCTTACTAAAATCCAAATAAACAATATCGAATTCTTTATCATGATCAACTGCCTCAAAAGCCTTACTGAAAAAAGTTAATAAATTAGTTAGGCAGGAACGGCCCCTGGTGAATCCATGTTGAGTATCATTAATTATGCTTATCGAGATGGCTTCTTATGTTATCAGCTATAATCGACTCTAGTAATTTGCCTACAATTGATGTTAACTTATTGGGCGGTAATTTGACAGTAACGACTTGTCCCCTGCTTTAAAAATAGGAATTTTTTTTTTATATTTTTATTTAAATTCATTATACACAAATAAAACATTACAATAGTAAACTATGAAAATCCAAAAGACCAACAACAACTAACCAAAAACAGCCACATAGGAACAGTCTATGCACATGAAAGAGATTAATACATATCATAAAATACCAATTGTCTCCCCTACAAACCCTCCCCCACACTATATAAACCCCATGTTCATGATCAATTGTTCAAAACAAAGTGCATACTTATCCAGAATGGAGCACATTGAGCCATGTCCATCTTCAACAAACCTTTACCAATATCCTAGACATGCCATTACATATATTGATTTTTTCCAGGAAACCAATGATATATCCAAAACATGATCTTTCTTGCTTACTGCCTATACACAAAACAACACGTATAATGATCAATAATGAATGTACACATGTACATTCTAATATGTACAAGTTATAATAAATATATGTACCCCTTCGCCTGATACCACTGTCTCTAGCATTGTGGTAATACATGAATTACAACTAATTACGTTAGAACCCCTACCGACACCCCAACAAATTATTTACAACATGAAATGTAACAACGTCTACACACTTAGACGTATTAATATGAACACTAAGAACCACTGAAATGCCCCACACAAGAATAACATGTTACATACAATACATAAATATGGCACACATAATACAACACACAAATATTAAGTATAACATTACACATCTTCAAGAAACACCAAATACATGAATGGCAAAAACAAAACAATCTTATTCCTCATATCAACGTCATCACATTACATACAAATTTAAACTTTAAAATCTACCGCAACAAACCCATCATCCAACAAAACACCGAATCATGCACTGATATCCCAGAGTAACACCACCGTAACTGTGTTTTCCATAACATTGAAATGACAACAGATGCACGTATGCAACCACTCATAATGCACTGCATCGTCCCATTCCATAGGAACGCCGCTATACCATATTTAAAACCTCCTCACACCAATTGAAATGCACAGTACTGGACAAACTCTCACTCTCCCCTTACTGACCCCCCCTCCTTTTTCACCCCATCCCTTCTTGCATACTTTCCTCTGCTCTAGTCATGCGTCCCCACCCAAATCAGGTGTTAGTAGTCCTCCGTGCCCTCTATCGGCCCCCCCTCCAAACCCCACACACCTCTTTCACCTTTCCCCCAAAGCACTCACCTCCTGTCAACACACCCACTCCACCTATAGCCTGGATGTCCAGCCCCTTGTTAGGACCCCCATAGATCCCCCATACTCATGTTCCTGTACCCCTCCGCAAAAGCCGACTCCCATCCCCTACCATACACCACCCTATTCCTACACTTGGTGCGATACATGCTTGCCGCCACAGCCCTCATCCTCTCCCTGTTACTCTTGTCCCTTAATCTCCATGCTCCACACACAATCTACCATACAATACATAATCCCCCTCCTTTCTCTATGCCCTCTTATTGGGCGGTAATTTGACAGTAACGACTTGTCCCCTGCTTTAAAAATAGGAATTACATTAGCCATCTTCCACGTATCAGACTACACCTGTTTGAAGAGATAGGTTAAAAATGTTTGTTAAGGGTTCACAGAGTTCCATTTTGCATTCCTTAAGAACCCTTGAAAAAATCTCATCAGGACCTGGCGATTTATTTTGCTTCAAACGGTCTATCTGTTTGATAACCATTTCGCTAGTGACTGATACTACATAATTTATCTTCAGGCCCACTAAAATACCTAATTTTTTTTTTTTTTTTTTTTTATTTAAAACTCATCATTACAGGTATATAATAAATATATAAGAGAGATTTTCTACAGATGCAACACAACATACCAGCATCTCTACTACTCAGCCTACCATACAACAGCAGGGTGAACACTACCTATCCTCGAAGACTACCCCACCCTTCACCTACATTGTATTGAATCTGTATTGTTTATAACACTATTACAATATTAATAGTACAATGAGTAAACAATGGATATATTTGTACAATTCAAGAATTACAGGAAAGTAGCAGAATGCTACTCTCTCAGCCCACCCGACCCCCCCCCCCCTTTCTCTCACAGCAATACATTAATTCCTCAATAGGTAAGCGGATACACTTTTCGCCATTTATAATATAATAAATATGATACTCTGCTTCAGCACTAGGTTGAATAACATGGAACTCTCATGCTTGTTACAGCTGTGGGTGGCGAGTAACCGCCCCGTACCCACTACCTCACCTTTCAATCCACTCTCAAGAAAATATATACCAATGAAATACACTATACATTCATATTCATGTACGTATAATTATACAATGAGAGAATACTTGTGAACAAAACAGAATATAAGTATAACCGTAAAATGGAAAATTACAAGTACGGTAAAAGAGACAGCTTCGTCTCAATGTAATCAACAATCGCACACTACTGGAATATAAAATCAGTCAAGAGTAATCAATCGACCCCCTTGATATACCTACATACATGAAGGAGTTAAGCCCGTTTTTCCCTTCACTCGACGAGTCGTAATAGTGACCGGACTGTGAATTCCTGATATTCAACTGGAAACTGGACTGGCCACTGCGGCCAGACAGGAGTTTGTTGCCACATTTGGTGCGATACCAATTCGCAGCAGCACCTGTATACAATCATTAGCAGACCTCTCGCGACACACCCACAAGGTATATACATAATCAGTAACTATATATCCAATCGTTATTTGTATGAGATGAAACTCCACCTATGTCTAGACTTAGTGCTCGAAGACTTTGAATACCGCGTCCCCCGACAACACGTATTACTTTACCCAGCAACTCTCGTCTAGACTCTAAGCTTTCACTAAAAATATAGACTATGATAAGAATCCGCGATCGCTCTCCTAATTCTTGGGATATTATTAGTGTCTTCCTGAGTGAAAACCGAGAGAAAATAATTATTAAAAATAGAGCACATTTCATTCTCTTTGTCAGTAAGATACCCATAATTATTTTTAAGGGGAAATATCTTATATCTAACTTTTGTTCTATACACCTGGAAAAAACTTTGGGTTAGCTTTCGAATCCCTAGTAACTAATTTCGTTGTCCCGTTTAGCTTTTCTTATCCCCTTTTTAACGTCCCTCTTAATGTCATAAATTAGACACATATGCAACACTTGGGTATCTTTATTGAGGAAACGTTTTGCCACAGTGTCTTCATCAGTCCAATACAAAGTAGAAAGGTGTAAAGAGAGTAGTAGTTTGAGGTTATCAGTCCCACGGCCTGGAGTCTATGTGTTCAGTCCATCAATCTTGTATAAAGTACAGCACAGGGCCGTAGAGGTGGATTATATACTGTAGTCAGGGGAGGCGAAGCAGGAAGCGGCGGAGTCATAGTGGTACCATCCACTAGTCGAAGTAGGTCTTCGTCTAATTTATAACTTGTCGGTTCTCTGAACCATTCATCTACATCCTCTTAATGTCAATATATTGATTTATAAGATGACCCTTACCTCTTTTGATACGCCTATAAATTTCTTTCTTCTGCCCTAAAAGATATTTGAGCCTATTATTCATCCATTTTGGGTCATTTCTATTAGACCTAATTTCTTTTTATGGGATAAATGTTCTTTGGGCAGCATGTATAGTGTTCAGAAAACTGTCATATTGATAGCTCTCCATTACCCCAGTCCAGCGAAAATCTGGGACCGTTACTGA
The DNA here is from genome assembly GCA_009830355.1 of Cherax destructor. Classification (NCBI taxonomy): domain Eukaryota; kingdom Metazoa; phylum Arthropoda; class Malacostraca; order Decapoda; family Parastacidae; genus Cherax; species Cherax destructor. The sequence goes on from WNWK01007756.1 coordinate 7,158, forward strand.
GTTATCCCTACTATGAAACTTCCATTCAATGCCAAAGGTAATTGATTTGTGGTCGCTTGCGCCGAGTTCCTCTGTAATTTCTAAATTATTAACAAGGGTTTCCTTGTTTGCCAGAACCAAGTCAAGCAGGTTATTTCCCCTTGTAGGACTGTCACAAACTGCTTCAAAAAACAATAACTACTTTCTAAAAAGTCGTTAATTCTAAATTCCCAGTCAAAAAATTCCAATCAATTTGACTAAAGTTGAAGTCTCCCAGAATAACTACGTTATCGTGCATTGTGGCCTTAACAATTTCCTCCCATAGTAGTCTCCCTTGGTCCCTATCTAAGTTTGGGGGACGGTATATCACACCTAAAATAAATTTTTCATGCCCCTCTGAAAATTCTATCCTGTCAGACTCTGTATGTGTTATTTCAGACTATTCCCTTTTTTATGCAACAGTTCAAGCGATCTCTGACATACAGTGCCACTCCACCCCCCTTCCCGAAACTTCTGTCTACTTGGAACAATTTAAAACCCTGTATATGACATTCAGCAGGCATGTCCCTATTTTTCGTATTGAACCACGTCTCAGTTATGGCAAATACATCAATGTTACCTGCACTTGCAACTAATCTCAAATTGTCCATCTTATTCCTAGCACTACGACTATTTGTATAATACACTTTTAAAGACTCCTCTCTCTTTACCCTTCTTGCTCCTTTCTGTTTTTCCACTATACCTATTACTGTCCTTTTTATTATTAAGATTTTATATATCAAAGCCTAGATCTATATTTCGACATTCAGTATTTTCCATTTCTAAACTCATACCTCTAATCCTAGTTTAAAGTCCTAACAACACCCTCAACTGAGCTAGCAAGAAAATCCACACCTGCCCTGGATAAGTGAACCCCATCCCTGGCATACATGTCATTTCGGCCATAGAAGTGGTCCCAGTTGCAAATGAATGGTACTGCATTATCCTTACAGTGTTTGTCCAGCCAGCAATTGACACCAATTGCCCTGGACAGCCATTCATCTCCAACTCCTCTCCTTGGCAAAATACCACACATGACAGGGTTCCCACCCTTCTTACTAATTATGTCTATTGCTGACCTATACCTGCTAGTCAGGTCCTCACTCCTACGTCTGCCAACATCGTTGCCTCCAACACTGAGACAGATAATAGGATTGCTCTCATTACCTCTCATGATGTCCAGACGGCTAACAATATCCTCCATCCCAACCCCAGGAAAGCAAACCCTGTCTCCTACTTCTATCTTTCAAGCAGAAGGCCCTATCCATGTACCTAACCTGGCTATCCCCAACAAGAACAATGTTCTTACCTTCCTTGGTGTCGTTCGTCGTGATGTTCCCAGTAGTCGATTCACATTCATCGAGTTGGTTTTAAAGATTTTAAGTTGAGATTCGCCCGTGATCTGGAATAAATTTTCAGGACAGATAGTGGCATCAGAATTAGAGTATTTGAGATTCAGCGAGAAAGAATTGGGCTTGGAAGAGGCAGTGGTAGGATAGGCCTTAGAGGCAGGAGAGGACGGTAGAGGGAAAGTGGGAAGGGGGAGGGATCTGGAAGACATCGAAGGAATCATCTAGTCGCGTAAAGATGAATAAACAGTTGTGGCGGTGACAAATGGCCAACTCTGAGGCAAGTACGTGTGAAGTGGTAGACACGTACTTGCCTGGCTATTACTTTAAAGTTTGCTTGTAGTGTCACTGGAGGCGCAGGATACTGAGGAGGTGAACTGTAGCTTGATGGGGCACTGTATGCCCTGAGAGAAGAGGCAGGAGAGGTGAGGCAACACTGGCTTGGAGACTTCAGGCAGCAACAGGAGTGCAGAGGGAGGCTTCCTGCCCTTGGGTAGGCAGCCACCGACGCACCAATCCTGATGGCGAAGATGAAGACGAAGGTCCAGCAGCACCACTAAGGAAAAAGTCACTCCCAAACACGGGGTAATTAGAGAAATCGATGATGCACAGGCGAGATCGTTGGATGTGGAGTGTGATGACTGATGATTCATGTGTCTTGTTTGTCTCACAGAAAGGAATGAATGAATAAGTTCAGGTAAGATCCCAATGGGATGAGCGGAGAAGACGGTACAGACGAAGAATAGCGCTGGAGAGGAGTCTTCTTAGTCGTAGAAATAGAGCCAGGGCTTAACCCAGCAGCTAAGGCGATCGTGGGGCAGACTTGAGAACAGGAATAGCAGGCTCTCCTGTTGGTGAGACTTCTGTGGGGTGAGCGGGGAGGACGGGACAGGCATAGATTAGCGCTAGAGAGGAGTGTAGAAGTTGAGCCAGGGCTTAACCCAGCAGTTAAGGCGAAAGTGGGTCAGAGGGGAGAACAGCTCAAGGTACCTGTCATAGAATCCAAAGGTTATTTGTAAATAGGGTTAGGAGCAGGTTCATACAAGGAATAGAAAAGGTTGTGTTGGTTTGTGGGTCTGCGAATGTCTTCGTCAAGGAGAGGTGTCCAGTAGTCATGTCGTGTCTCAAGTTTGTCTATCTGTCTGTCACTGAGAGTCTTCCAGTACAGATTCAGCGCAGGGATGTCTAACTGGGCATGGAGAGACTCGCTTGTGGCGAAGTCCTCCCATCTGACATCAAGCACCCAGCTCAGAGCCTTGTTCTGGACACGCTGCAGTTTAAGTTTGTTTTGGCTGCAAGAGAGAGGGCTAGAGGAGAGTAAGTTATCAGAGGGCGTATTAGGGATTTATAGAGGTGTAGTTTGGTGCGTTGGGAGGCATGTTGCAGCTTGTAGAGGCCCGCAAGGGCCTTGCTAGCTACTGCATGCTTTGAGTGAATTGTGTGTGTAAGCAAGCAAAGAAGGTAGTCAAGATTAATGCCAAGGACTGACAGATTGTGTGATGGGGATGTAGGTGCGGGTGTCAGCTGTTCTGAGCTCGACAGGTAATGGAGGATCACGTTTCCTATAAAAATATGTAATGCTGGATTTAGCTGCATTGGTTTTGATCCTCCATTTTTGTTCCCAGAAGGCAATCCTGTCGACCTCATTTTGTGTGAGTGTATCTATATTGGCGTGAGTGATGAGTTGTGCAATGTCGTCTGCATAGGCTAGTGTGATGGAGTTGTGGTATACAGGTGTTGGAATGTCGTTAGTGTATAAAATGTAGAGGGTAGGGGAGAGGACAGATCCCTGGGGTACTCCAGCATTTAGTGTGAAGTAGTCAGAGTAGCAGCCTTGGAATTTGATTCTCATTGTGCGGCCGTCAAGGAAGTTGCAGAGGAGTTTACGAGTAGTGAGAGGCAGGTTAAAGTTAGTGCAGAGTTTGTGTTTGAGCCCTACATGCCAGACAGTGTCAAAAGCTTTTTCAACGTCTTTTGCAACCAGGGCTGTCCTGTTTCTATGTTTTGTGTTTATGTGGATGTAGTTGAGAATGATGTTAATGGCATCCTGTGTAGATCTGAGTTCTGAAGCCAAACTGGCCGTCAGAAAGAAGTGAGTTGTGTTCCAGGTATCTGCGAAGACGATGGTTGATGAGTTTTTTCAAAGAGTTTACCTAATGTTTCGAGGAGGCTGATAGGGCGATAGTTTCTAGGGTCAGAGTGGTCTTTATTGGGTTTGGGAAGGAGGATAGCGGTAGCAGCTTTGAAGAATGAAGGGAAGTATCCAGAAGCAAGGGAGGCATTGAGGAGGTTTGTGTAGGCAGTAATGATAGTCAGGTGTTTTAGGATATGGTTTAGGCCAGAGGCACCAGGAGCCTTGGGAGGAAGGTGTCTGAGGAGAGCTTTAATGTCTGTGTTGGTGAAAGGAGTGTCGAGTTCTTGGGAGGTGGTAAGGGAGTCCAGATGGATGTGGCTGTCTGGTGTTTCGTGCGTGCGTGCGTGTTCTGAATGTGTTGGATGGCGTTAGGGTGGGGTGGAAGATGTTCTCCCAGATGTGTTTGAAGATGTTTGTAGCAGACTGCGGGTCTGAGATGTGTGTGTTGTTGTGGGTGATGTGTTTGAATTTGTTGGTGGGAGTGGTACCTCTGTTTTTTTTTTATATAGTTCCAGAAGGCTTTGGAGTTTTTAATTCGCTGTTTGTCGTATGAGCTGTGACCAATGCGAGTTGTGGTTTTGGTCTAGACTCTGTAGAATGTGGTTTCTGAGGTAAGTGAGATCTAATCGGACTTGATTAAATCTGTGTGTGTTGAAGAGGAAGCGGTTTTTTTTTTTTTTTTTTTTCCAACAAGTCGGCCGTCTCCCACCGAGGCAGGGTGACCCAAAAAGAAAGAAAATCCCCAAAAAGAAAAAACTTTCATCATCATTCAACACTTTCACCACACTCATACATAATCACTGTCTTTGCAGAGGAGCTCAGATACGACAGCTGAGAAAAGTCCCTCCCAGCTGTCACTATCTCAGACCCCTCCTTTAAAGTGCAGGCATTGTACTTCCCATTTCCAGGACTCAAGTCCAACTAAATCAATTAACTGGTTTCCCTGAATCCCTTCACAAAATGTTACCCTGCTCACACTCCAACAGATCGTCATGTCCCAAAACCATTCGTCTCCATTCACTCCTATCTAACACGCTCACACATGCTTGCTGGAAGTCCAAGCCCTCGCCCACAAAACCTCCTTTACCCCTTCCCTCCAACCTTTTCTAGGACGACCCCTACCCCGCCTTCCTTCCCTACAGATTTATACGCTCTCCAAGTCATTCTACTTTGATCCATTCTCTCTAAATGACCAAACCACCTCAACAACCCCTCTTCAACCCTCTGACAAATACTTTTAGTAACTCCACACCTTCTCCTAATTTCCACATTCCGAATTTTCTGCATAATATTTACACCACACATTGCCCTTAGACAGGACATCTCCACTGCCTCCAGCCTCCTCCTCGCTGCAGCATTTGCAACCCATGCTTCACACCCATACAAGAGTGTTGGTACCACTATACTTTCGTACATTCCCTTCTTTGCCTCCATGGATAACGTTTTTTGTCTCCACAGATACCTCAATGCACCACTCACCTTTTTTCCTTCATCAATTCTATGGTTAACCTCATCCTTCATAAACCCATCCGCTGACACGTCAACTCCCAAATATCTGAAAACATTTACTTCTTCCATAATCCCTCTCTCCAATGTGATATCCAATTTTTCTTTATTTAAATCGTTTGATACCCTCATCACCTTACTCTTATCTATGTTCACTTTCAACTTTCTACCTTTACACACTCTCCCAAACTCGTCCACTAACCTTGCAACTTTTCTTTAGAATCTCCCATAAGCACAGTATCATCAGCAAAAAGTAACTGTGTCAACTCCCATTTTGCATTTAATTCTCCATAATTTAATCCCACCCCTCTCCCCAACACCCTAGCATTTACTTCTTTACAACCCCATCTATAAATATATTAAACAACCATGGTGACATTACACATCCCTGTCTAAGACCTACTTTTACCGGGAAGTAATCTCCCTCTCTCCTACACACCCTAACCTGAGCCTCACTATCCTCATAAAAACTCTTTACAGCCTTCAGTAACTTACTACCTATTCCATACACTTGCAACATTTGCCACATTGCTCCCCTATCCACTATCATATGCCTTTTCTAAATCCATAAATGCAATAAAAACTTCTCTACCTTTATCTAAATACTGTTCACATATATGCTTCACTGTAAACACTTGATCTACACATCCCCTACCCACTCTAAAGCCTCCTTGCTCATCTGCAATCCTACTCTCTGTCTTACCTCTAATTCTTTCAATAATAACCCTGCCATACACTTTACCTGGAAGCGGTTGTGGTAGCAGATAATTAATCATCTTGTTCTGATTGAGGGTTTGAAAGAATAACGAGTGGTGTGAGTTTTCTTTGGTATTGCGGAGTTGGCTGCTTGTGTAATGGTGTCCTGGATGAGATCAAGTTGAGTGTCAATGTCAGAGATAGGTTTGTTGTTGTCGTCAAAGGAAGGTTAGTATTATCTATGTGTTGTTTGAAAGCATCCCAGTCAGCGTTCTTGTAGAAGGAGGAAGGTCTGGCTGGGATGAGGATAGGGTTGGAAGAGATGTGTAAGATGACTGGGATGTGGTCAGAGCCTGTAATAGGGCCAAGTATGTAGTGTTGGAAGAGAGAGCTAGCTCGGTTTGCCAGAATGATGTCGGGTTTGTCTTGGCCCATGTGGTTGTAGAAGGTGTAGAAGGTGTTGAAGTCTGGGCCGAGGTGAATTAGGTGTTTATGGTTTGTGAAGTTGAGTAATCGGTGACCAAGTTGGTTGTTACTGGTGTGATGAAAGGCGTTGTGTTTGGCATTCATGTCAGCTAGTAGGTATGTTGGTGTAGTTGAAGACTAAGGAAAGGTCGTGTATGTTGAGAATAGTGTTGGGGCGAGCATAGGTAGTGAAGAAGATGAAGGGGCCAAGGTGGGTGTGTATTCTGACAGCAAGACAGTGTTGGTGAATAAAAGGGATTGGAAGAAATTCATGTTTTATATTGGATTTGACAAGGATGGCAACCCCATCGTGGGGATCGTAGGGGGACTGAAGTGCAGTATAACCATAATGACGGATACGTTGAGGGGCTTTGAGGCAGGTGCTGTTAAGTAAGACAATATCTGGTCTCTCTGCGTCAAGGAGTTCGACCAGTAGGTGTCTAATTATAAAGAACGTACGTTGAACTGAATCACCTTAAATATGATTTAATGGTTTCGTCGTAGCAAAGTTAATGTCTGGGGAGGAGTTTAGATTAAAGCCCGTGAGAGGGGTGCCACCGTACGAGGGGTGATACAGTGATAGTGGTGCCACCGTGAGGGGTGCCATCGGTGGATGTGTGTTTGTGGGTGTTATGGACCCGCTTCCTGGAGGGGAAGGAAGAGATGGAACTGCTTTTATGTTCTTTGGTCTGTCTGCCAGAATTTGGGGCAGGTTTAGGATTGAGTGGATTTTGTCTGGAGGAGATGGAGTTGGACCTGGATGAAGTCTTGGATGTGGTGGATGAGGAGTGGGCGAAGGTGGATGCAGAGGAAGTGGAAGCTTTGGTAAGGGATGAGGTGGGGGAGGGGTGATCGTAGCGGCAGCAGGAGGGGTGTTGGTGGGAAGGGTTGATGTGAAGAGATGTAGGGGAGGAGAGCTGGTGGGGGTAGGAAGAGGGGTGATAGAGAGGTCAGAAGGAGAGGTTGGAGGGGGCTTAGAAGAGAAGCAGGAAGGAGGGATAATTAGAGAGGGAAGATTGTTAGCATTCAGGCTTAGGTTAAGGATATGTGAGTAGGAAGGAAGGAGTGAAGAGGGAGGGAAGAAGTTTATATAGGCAGAGGAAGGGGGCAGGAACAAGAGAAAGGGGGGGGGTAGTAATAGTGGTAAAATTAGTGGTAGTATTATTAGTAGTAGTGGAGTCAGTCAAATACTATTAAGAAAGAGGAGCACTGCAACTGAGCTAGCGGCCCACAGTGTAGGGGCAAGAACACAGGGGGGAAAAAGATAATAATGAACAACAGAAACAAGGCAAAAGAAAATGGTATTGGCTTTTTTTGTTATCGACGGTATATTCTGTCGCCACCGCCGGGTTCCGGCCGGCATTCTGCGGCGGCGGCGACGGCGACGGCACCTGCATGGCAGTTTAAACCTACGTTCTGAGTTGCTGTATGCAGGGTAGAGCAACTGACGTGTGTCAAGTGATGATATAAACTTTTAAAGAAAAATATTTACAAGTTTTGCTCGCGCATGACCAACAATTTGTAAAACTAATTTCGTCGGCAGGTTGTAGAACCAGAGTTGTTCCATCCAGCGATAATAATTCTTTAGAATAACTAGTTGATAGTTGCCAATATTCAGGGTAGTTCAAAGAGAATTTAATGATCTCAAGACTATTCCCGGACTATTTTTCTTGAGTAATAAAGTTCAAATGTGGGTTAATTTAGTCAACCTCTCAAATTGTTTCAGAAATAAATACATGAAAATAAAGTATAGAAATCCAACCATATGTTAACAAGATATTGAGACAGAGTTAAGGAAACATAGGGGAGATTTGTGATAAGAGATTATTTTCAGCAGATTTTCGACAACAGAAAATGTGAAGAATATCATCCATGTATCTCGTGTATGGAGGATGCCTCTTATATTGCAAGGGAAAGTTTTACTAATCAATGGAATATTTTGTTGTCTAGGTGTAGTAAGTGATGCTCAGATCAATTTGGCAATACAGTAAAGGTGTTAGCCAACACACAGGAAGTTGCAGAACCCAGCAAAAATTCCCCTGCATTTGTGAGTACTGATACTGGCCAGGCACGAGGCTGCCTGGCCTGGTCGTATTCATATAACGTTGTGAGATACCATGGTACCAGTCACAGTAACTTCTCGTAGATCTTTGTGCATAAATTTGCATGTAAATTAAATGCAGTTTTATATAAAAGGCTTGTGAAGTACAGCAAATTTGTTCGGATACTTTGTATAAGCCAATTTGTCTAATATTGTCGAATAGGTCACAGAAGAAAAAAATCTCCGTATAAGAAACATACCAGGCAGGGAGGGCTTTGATTCAGCCGCCCTGCCGCTATGGAGGTCCATGGGAAAATGGAATACAATTCTTGCTCTGTAAGCCATGCGTGTCGTAAGAGGCGACTAAAATGCCAGGAGCAAGGGGCTAGTAACCCCTTCTGTATATATTACTAAATTTAAAAGGAGAAACTTTCGTTTTTCTTTTGGGCCACCCTGCCTGGGTGGGATACTTCTGGTTTGTTAAAGAAGCATGTGTATCAGATGCAGCAAGACTGGCCACGTAGTCCTGGGAAACAGACTAACAGAACTACACAGTCTAGTGTTAGAAGAGGTAAGAAGTGTTCGGGACACTTGCACAAAACCTGCCCACTGCCAAACATTCACTTCCGGTCAATAATTCTTTCATCGTCAGAACTAAGTAAAATTTATTTGATTTAACTTGGTGTTTATTAAGAGTTTTGCTTATAATTATTGTATTAGCACATGCTAGTCCCGTAGAGGTTATACAACCACCTGACAATGGGATGTAAACAGGTTAGATACAGGGAACAGTAACAGACCCAGTTTACATCTGGAGTCGCTCAGCTGCATGGAGGGAGGGAGGTTGATATTGCTATAGAAGGCAGTACAAAATAACCCAGTGCAATTATTTTTTTTTTCTTTTAGCCGTGACGGTGTTTGCCAATTCAAAATAATCGGCTAGGACGGCTGTCCATGTTTGATGATCTCATCCCCACAGTGTGGATCTTCCTGGGGATGCAATAACTCTGGTCACCCCCTCATGCAGAAGAGCTACACAGCTCTTCTGCCACCCCATTGGTTATGCATCCTCCACTGTTGTATAGAACTTACTAAAGCCTTTACCACATAATTCGATTTTTGATGATCGGATTCTTAACTCCTTGTTAAGAATCTTTTAAGATTGATGGGACATTACACCTCTCCAAGTAATTATCACAGCTCCAAGTAATTATCACAGCTCCAAGTAATTATCACAGCTCCAAGTAATTATCACAGCTCCAAGTAATTATCACAGCTCCAAGTAATTATCACAGCTCCAAGTAATTATCACAGCTCCAAGTAATTATCACAGCTCCAAGTAATTATCACAGCTCCAAGTAATTATCACAGCTCCAAGTAATTATCACAGCTCCAAGTAATTATCACAGCTCCAAGTAATTATCACAGCTCCAAGTAATTATCACAGCTCCAAGTAATTATCACAGCTCCAAGTAATTATCACAGCTCCAAGTAATTATCACAGCTCCAAGTAATTATCACAGCTCCAAGTAATTATCACAGCTCCAAGTAATTATCACTGCTCCAAGTAATTATCACTGCTCCAAGTAATTATCACTGCTCCAAGTAATTATCACTGCTCCAAGTAATTATCACTGCTCCAAGTAATTATCACAGCTCCAAGTAATTATCACTGCTCCAAGTAATTATCACTGCTCCAAGTAATTATCACAGCTCCAAGTAATTATCACAGCTCCAAGTAATTATCACAGCTCCAAGTAATTATCACTGCTCCAAGTAATTATCACTGCTCCAAGTAATTATCACTGCTCCAAGTAATTATCACTGCTCCAAGTAATTATCACTGCTCCAAGTAATTATCACTGCTCCAAGTAATTATCACAGCTCCAAGTAATTATCACTGCTCCAAGTAATTATCACTGCTCCAAGTAATTATCACTGCTCCAAGTAATTATCACTGCTCCAAGTAATTATCACTGCTCCAAGTAATTATCACTGCTCCAAGCCCAATATCCACCGGGTCTATGGGCTGTATATCGATGTTTCCTGGGGACTCAACGTTGTCCTGTTGAGTGTTGCGTAGATGAAGCTGCTGGGTCGCCCACCTTCCAGCCCAATTTCTAATCTTCCCAATATCATAATACGCAGCCTTTCGCTGATATTGTTCAGCCATGGATGCAATATTAGAATCGCTAGCAATTTTGACATCCAGCACGAAAGCTTTTCTCTTTTCTAAATCACATACGACTATATCAGGCTTTCGTGTGCCATTCGCAGTTGGTATTTGTGGCTCTTTAACCACTGAATGCTTCTGGTCTATGCAATCCGAAGCTATTGCATCCACTCGCTGCCCGTGAAGTCGTTGACATACTTGCAAGAGATGACCCATTGATTCATTCTTGGCACATCCTTCACAGGATACATTTAATGGTCTTAGTCCTCTTGCACGCCGCATCTTTGTAGGCATCAGGTTGTGCTTTATTTTTACTGCATCAATATATGTGGCTCCTCTCATAAGGCTCGTTCCACTAGACATCCATTTATGAACTTGCGGAACAAAGTGATGCTCTTAGGCCTGCACCATCAACCGACCCAAGTAAGACATTTCTCTATTCTTTTAATTCCTGCCTCCTTGTGCTCACAATTATATTCATCTTGCTTCGTCCGACAAACCTCAATGGACTGCAAGGGACCTTATAACAGGATCATCGGAGTTATGAAAAGCATTCAACCTGTTTGTTCTTAAAATTGGTACCCTTGTTGACAGACAAGTACACCCCAAACCACCTACTGCAGTTTGTGCATAAGAGACACCAATTGATGCGTCTTTCGGCAGTTTGAACCACTACTTGACCATTTGCCTGATTACCTTGTCCGACGTTTTAAGTGTGTTTTTACAAACGCCACCCAACACTGGAGAAATTTCTCCATTAGGGGTATCGGCCCCCTTTCAGCTCTATCAAGCCCTTTCCAACTGATGGGCCCAGCCCTTAGAAAAGGGCAGATGGGCTAGCTTCCTGATCAACAGTAATAATTACCACATGTTTGTACTCTGGAACGTCACAGAGGTCGCATATGCAACGTATCTTGGTCACTTATGCCAAGCCTCTTAAGATAGTGGTAGTGTATGTGAGTGACAGACAATTGAGATAAATGATGACTGCCGTAGTAGGAAAAGTACAGAAAACTCCTGTTTCACTTTATACACGTGAGGAACAATCATGAACTCTCAGTGATCGAAATATTTAAAGAAAACAAGCATTTGAGTTGCAAACTGCTGCAGTGTTAAGCAAGTAGGAAAATTGTGCTTAGGTCAGCGATACAGGGCAAGCCGGGCGAGCGAGGAGCGAGAAGGGATTAGATTGAAATAAACCATGGGACGGGAACTGTTGCGGCGCGTACATTGACCTAACAAAGGGACATTTACAGTGTACCCTCTACCTCTATCCGACCTCTAACAATCTCCATCAAGAAAATTATTAAAAAGAAGTGTGCAGCTTCTTATAATGACAATTGAGAGATGAACAATTAACCAAGATTGCATTTTAATCCTCGTAGAGGATACATTCACTCCGGGATAATTAATAAAACATTCTTCCGTGCGTTTATGTACATATATAGACAATTCATTAGCGGTATATTACAGAGAAGTGGGTGCAGCTTCTTGTAGTGACTAATTACTGCAACAGACAAATATTGAAGAACAATAGCGAGTGTAACACCACCAGACAAGGATGTGTGATATTCCTCAGCAATCTTCAAACAAGTCAACATTACCCGGGTGTTAATTAAGGGTCCGATACAAATACCCAGGCAAGTCTGCTCTGACGTCTTGATGTTCTAGTAACTGCACAGTTAGGAACTGATTTAGGTTCTAGGCAGATTTATCATTCACCCGGTGTTTTATGGGCTTTTCAGCCCAACCCAGTGAGTACCAGTATTCAGTTTCTATCGACTGAATATGGTGATATGCTCCTCTGGGGCAATTAATCTTATATTATACTCATTTCTGACAGCCCAAGGGGTTGAAATGGAAGACTCCTCTATAACGACTTCAGGGATGGCTGCGAAGTCATAGATTCGTCAATAAGCTAAGTTGCTTAATTACAGTTCATTTTTATTCTTAAGTATTCCAATTCCCTACAAACACCATTGTATGTGTGATGCCAGGAATCAGGTGCTTATTTAATGAAAACAGTCTTTGCTGTGGTTTCAGAGGAGCTTCGTCTAGAGCAACCAACTTTTCTCTCTCAGGCTTCCCCCTACCTGCCGAAGAAAAATGCACTCCTATATATTTATATACCGCTGTTGGTTTGCACCTGGGCCCATTTCTTCGACTTTGGCAACGTTTTTAACTTTAAGGGGGTTAACTTAGAGTCCTGACCCAGCTTGTCCAAGAAAAGTCTTAACTGAGCATTGATACCTTGTTCGGATTCCGCCATCAACATCACATCTGCGAAGGCCAAAGCGGATATTTTTTTTTTTCACATCTAACCAGGGGCCACCCAATCTGGTCACTTATTTCCAATAATGCACCAATACAATATTCAACAGAATGCATGAGGGTGTCCCCCTGTTTTACACCTCTATTCACGTTTCCCTCCATTCCTAACACACTCGTTGGTACTTCAAAATATGTAGACATAATATAGTAGACTACTAACGGTGGATTATGCATTTCCAATGCTCTTCTAACAGAAGTGTGATTAACCGAATCATACGCTTTCTTGGCATCTAAAAACATTGTATATAATAGTTTCACCTTACTTTTACTTTCACTTATAATAGCATCAAGTAACATTATATTCTGCGCAAGCCCATCCGTGGGAAGGAATGCTTTCTGAGCCCTGTGGAGGAGAACCCACTGGACACCTCGCCACCACTATCTTATTAAACACTCTTACTATAATTCTTAATATCGTTATCGGTCGATACTGTCCCGGCTGATCGGGATTATCAACTTTTGGCAGAAATACTGTTGTAGCTTTTCTAAAAATCTTCGGTAAATAACCACTGTATAAATATATATTAAATAATTCAATCCATAATTTATTTGGAAACATCTTCAAATCATTCAGCATCCACCGATCAGGGCCTGGCACAGATCTGCCATTGGAATCAGCCACCGCTCTAAATTCCTCCATATCAATCGGCAATTGCCAAAGGTGATCCTCAACTAACATCTACTTTGGTCTTCTATCCTCATCCGATTAACTAGCAAACAAATTTAACCAAAAATTCTTAAACTGGTCTCTGGGAATTCCTTGTTCAGGATCGCCCAACTGACGCCATCTCACTTCCATCACCATCTTTGCACATTTTGATCGATCTTTGTTGTATAACTTCTGCAAATCACGATAGACTTTGTCTTCAAGCTATCCTTCCTCTATTATCCTCATAACGAGGTGCATTCTTTATCCTTCCATTACCTCGCTCATTTCTTTAATCACAGCCGACAATAACAAGACATTTCGTCCAATATCCTTACTGAGGCAATACATTCTTCAGAAAAAATATTCATCCCAACCCTCCCGCATTTGCTCAACACAAAGTGTAATATGTTCAGAAGTTTCTGAGATGTGTTTGCGTAAGCCTGTGTGTCTAGTGTATCGAGTAGGTGCTGTGTTAGCGTGTGTATCGTTGGAATGTGTAAATTTTGGGAGCCTTGACTTCCAAATATCCCTCCCCACATTTTCGTCGTCGTTCTCATGAGAGATTTTGTAACCTATCAATTCCACCAACAAAATTTTCAGACTTTAGTCTGTTAACCAGGGCTTTATAAGAAGCAACTTTTCTATGGCCCTTAATTGATTCCACCGATCTCTTGGTGTGTATTCGCGATAGGATCATGTTGAGCCCCAACGGGGCTGCCTTGCCCAAACTTCTATCAGGATCTTAACTTCAGCCATAGCCAATACATACCACTCCTCCTTGGACCATCTATCCTTCACATGACCGACAGTCATCTCCACATCCCTATTATACTGATCGGGATGTTTACTCCTGTGTACTGATAATCCTGGTTTAGATTTACAAACCAAACCACACTCAGGACATCGGAAAGGAGCTCAGTTATCAACTGCAGCCATCGCAAAGAAAGACAACACAAACCATGAGAACAAAGGAATGGGTCCACACGCAGAACTAGAGCGAGACAACACTCGCTCAATAGCAACCAATAAACTAAGTTCAATCGATAAAGGCTCTACGTGTGACAATTTGTGCAGCTTAAGCCGCAGGCTGTTTGTCAAACTCACAGCCAACCTTACCGACTCCCATCTGGAATAAATCCGGAGATACTGCACGAGGATCTTAATTACTTTAACTGAGGAAATAGAAAATGGTGCATCAGATGCTATTACCGGAGGACAAGTGACTTCAGGTCGGCTTCCCACGAGTATCAAGTTAAAGTGACTTCTAATTTTGATTTAATATTTTTGAAGAATTTTAGTATAGAACATTTTTTGGCCAGGAACTGTTTGAAAACTTATGAAATGCCATAAATGCGAAGGTATGATGGTATATTTCGTCTCTTGCTTATTTACTAAGAAATAGTCCACTGGATGTAAAGTAAGAGCTTATAAAACATTTCTAATTATTAGAACTCGGGCAGTGTGACGTGTGAGTGTCCGACGTAATGTGTCGAGCGGCACAAACTTGTAAATTAAAAAAAATCGTCCCAATTCAAATTTAAAAGGAAACAGTAGTGACTTATCAAAATGCAGAGATAATTAAGGTGGTACTGCACTCCACATGCACTTGGATGGAGGCGGAGTGAGGTGGACCGGAGATAAGCTGGGCGGTTGGTTGGCAACGGCACCTTCAAGGTTAGCCCAGTAAGGCGAGTCGGTGGAATCCATCTGTTCTGAAACACAACCAACCTTCGTTCATCTTTAACACTTAACTTGTTACTAAAATTAGTTGACAACTATCTGAGGAATGATTAATGAGCTGAAATATTATTGAATTTCCTATCAAAATTATTAAATTACATTGTTATATAATATACAGGGAACGAAGCACTAAATCCTTTACTTAAACCACTGTAAGAACCTTGATCCTTCACGGCTCCTCAACTTAAACCACTAAGAACCTTGATCCTTCACGGCTCCTCAACTTAAACCACTAAGAACCTTGATCCTTCACGGCTCCTCAACTTAAACCACTAAGAACCTTGATCCTTCACGGCTCCTCAACTTAAACCACTAAGAACCTTGATCCTTCACGGCTCCAACTTAAACCACTAAGAACCTTGATCCTTCACGGCTCCTCAACTTAAACCACTAAGAACCTTGATCCTTCACGGCTCCTCAACTTAAACCACTAAGAACCTTGATCCTTCACGGCTCCTCAACTTAAACCACTAAGAACCTTGATCCTTCACGGCTCCTCAACTATTCATTAAACATTGTTTGACTCTCGTGAATTTCTATAAGTTTAGTATTTTCAAAATTTTAATATTTTTAATTCTGTTTGGAGAGACTTTGTAGGACATATCTAGTTAATATTCATTGGCTACACTAACTAAACGTTTGAGTAATTACCAATCAAAAACAGGAAATTAAAAGCCATTAACGGCGTCAACTGTTAGAATAAATGTAAACTGTTGAAAAAATGCACTAGTATTCGTAGTTAAGCAAAAAGAATTCTTGACTTAATTTAAAAAAGTGATAATAGTCCTAGTGTTATATTTCAACTATCCTGGGACCATAGATTATGCACCATAGTTCTAGACAATAATGCAAAATAAATGTAAATGTCATGACAAATTATGTAGATGAATGGTTCAGAGAACCGACAAGTTATAAATTAGACACATATGCAACACTTGGGTATCTTTATTGAGGAAACGTTTCGCCACACAGTGGCTTCATCAGTCCAATACAAAGTAGAAAGGTGTAAGGAGAGGAGTTTGAGGTAATCAGTCCCTCGGCCTGGAGTCGATGTGTTCAGTCCATCAATCTTGTAGAAAGTACAGCACATGTCCGTAGAGTGTTGCATGTGTCTAATTTATAACTTGTCGGTTCTCTGAACCATTCATCTACATCCTGTCTGACACAGCAACAACTTGGGATCTTGATACAAACTAATTCTTCAACACTTGTCCAACCTTTGGACGAAGACCTACTTCGACTAGTGGATGGTACCACTATGACCCCGCCTCCTGCTGCTTCGCCTCACCTGACTGCAGTATATAAGCCACCTCTACGGACATGTGCTGTACTTTCTACAAGATTGATGGACTGAACACATCAACTCCAGGCCGAGGGACTGATTACCTTAAACTCCTCCTCTCATTACACTTTTCTACTTTGTATTGGACTGATGAAGCCACTGTGTGGCGAAACGTTTCCTCAATAAAGATACCCAAGTGTTGCATATGTGTCTAATTTATGAAAAATTATACAGAGATGGATTAAGTTTATGCCCTTTTACAAACTTTTTTTTTCCTACGAAGTTAATTTGAAGAGAGTGAATGTTCACTCACTGCAAACACAGTGATATGACCCAAGTGTTCTAATTCAAAATAGACATAAAATAACATGAGAAAAGTCATATGAAGACGAGACTCGGCAAGGATTCAAGTTAGAGAAATTTAGATTTAGAAAAAACATACTGGTATGGTGATAGTTTTAGATACCGGAAAAAAACTTCAAAGTGTCATTGAAACGAAAATTTTGGTTATGTTTAAGTGTTGGTTGTAGAGTTACACGAGCGGGAGTGTTTGTTGCGACCTGCTAGCACGGGCCAGGAGGCCTACTGCAGTACTCCCTGCCTAGACCCGAAGATAGTAAAGCATGTCAATTACTATCAAGCAAAATAAAGGGTTAATTAATGTTGATCCTGCAAAAGATGACTAAACTATCAAAGATGTGAATCGTGGTGCTGCTGCGGCAACATCTGGGTGGTGGTGCTGCTGCGGCAACATCTGGGTGGTGGTGCTGCTGCGGCAACATCTGGGTGGTGGTGCTGCTGCGGCAACATCTGGGTGGTGGTGCTGCTGCGGCAACATCTGGGTGGTGGTGCTGCTGCTGCGGCAACATCTGGGTGGTGGTGCTGCTGCTGCGGCAACATCTGGGTGGTGGTGCTGCTGCTGCGGCAACATCTGGGTGGTGGTGCTGCTGCTGCGGCAACATCTGGGGGTGTGCTGCTGCGGCAACATCTGGTGGTGCTGCTGCTGCGGCAACATCTGGGTGGTGGTGCTGCTGCTGCGGCAACATCTGGGTGGTGGTGCTGCTGCTGCGGCAACATCTGGGTGGTGGTGCTGCTGCTGCGGCAACATCTGGGTGGTGGTGCTGCTGCGGCAACATCTGGGTGGTGGTGCTGCTGCGGCAACATCTGGGTGGTGGTGCTGCTGCGGCAACATCTGGATGCTCAACTAATATCTGAGTGAGGATATTCAAAATAGTCCATTAATGAGTCAACACGTCGACCAATGTCATCTGGACGAATAGCAGAATTTTTTCTTGCCTATGAATCTCTACAAACATTAAAACTTCTCTAATAAAAACAGTCTACAGCTGTATTAGTTTAGTCATCGCAAATAGCACTTGTATAACTAAATCGGCAAAGAACAAAAAAATACAATACCGTGACTGGAATAATACAGTGCGACTTTGTTAAATGGTCCAAGGTGGACCGAAACGTCGTACAAGTTCCTCCTATGTGAGAGTTATGTGTATAAACCGGTAAGTAACCTATATAAAATTGTTCTATCACAAAGTGAACTTATAATAAGTATGGTATGTACACTTAAATACTTGGCTCGCGCAAAACTTCCATTACCAAGAAAATTGTACTGACCAGACCTAAATAACCTTCCCGTTCCCCAGTCAAACTGATGCTAAAATAAAGAACTTCCCAACTATAGGTAGTAACGTGGCCAGCATAATCCCAGTCTGTCGCTCAAGTTAGTGATGATCTCAGTGGCAGTTACCAACACTCCCTACCTGTCTCAAACTAATCCTACGAAGGTAACCTTCATTAAACAAAGCAGGTAACCTGGTATAACCCAATTCATATTCAAGAAGTGCTGCTGCTTGGGGCTGTGCTATTGGTTAACCCATTGTTACCCAATAAAAATCAACTGTTAGATTAGACACGAAATCAGGTTCCAGACAACATTCCTTGCCCCAGCATTCAAGTCTGATTTATCAGCAGTTTGCAAGGGACTAGCTTCGTCAACAGTTGTTCCTAGGTTACATTTTGCCTTTTATGACTACCTTCTCTTGAAGCAGTTGCCACTGGAGGTATTTGTTATTGTGTCCTTGTTGCTACACATCAAATAGGTTCGTCTGAGCTTCTCCCTGCAGGCTGGTCAGAGTGAGCTTGCAAGAGGATCTGATTGCTGTTCATATCACCCACCTGATTGGATTACTGACTGCTCCATTTGATGCCACTCACAAAATTTAAGCTACATTTATTAAGAAAAACCTGTTCACAAAAGTATAGTATTAAATAAGAACAAAGAAGCACTACAGCAGGTGGCACCTGAATGGTACGAAACATCGATAAGATTAATTAGATATGTGCAGCATCTGGGTATCGTCTTCTGTATGAAGACGATACCCAGGTATTGCCCATGTGTAATTCTTCACTGCAGATGGTCTACTGGCGCATACTAGGCAGGTCCAAGTCACACCCACTTAAGTAAGCAACAACACTCTTGCAGGCCTACTGGCATGCAGCAGTTGAACAATGCAAGGAAGTGCAGAAAATATAGTTGCTAGATACTGGAGATTTAAAATATAGTAAAGTTAATGTTAGGTTATACTTCAAGTAAATGCCCACCTGTATAGGAAACAGACTGTTTGGTGCTGTGAGGAGCAGTGGGCGTGACGGACTCCGTGGGCGTGACGGGTAGTGTGTCATTGTCAATAATTGGCAGACCAACTCCAAAAGCGAGGCACAACACCTACAAAAGAAAATTTCATCAGAAGAAACCCTTGTAAGAATGGTTGACTTGTGTGAAAAACTCTAAATTTACTATTACATTTATTGGGAGCACTAAATCATTAGGGATCATACTAAGTTCGGGAAGAATGGTAAGAATTCAGGTTAGATCCAAAAGGAAGTTGCACTTCATTGGATCAAGAATCCCTCATGTGCCCAGGGCATCTCTCCGCGAGGTATGAGAGGCTTGTGTGACCTGCCTACCCAGACACGCATGGGATAGGCAGCAAGAAACTTAGGTCTGACGGGGAATAACCAATTCTGTACTGGAAAAGGTACTTCTCTGCAAGAGATGCGTACATCATGAATGTAGAACAGAAAATAAAAAAAAATGCGATAGCTACCCCGAGCATCGGTGATCCTGGAACCAACAAAAAATTACGTCTGCAAATTTGCAGACATCGTGAAACTATTATACTATGAGATGTCGAGAATCTAATTTCTGGATAACTTTCAATACGCCGCTGTGAAAATGCTGGTTGACTTAGTAAATGTCCCTGTATTACTGTCTGGGAAGAGCCATATTCTACTCCCTTTGGGGATTTGAAGCCATCAGTGAACACTGCCATAGCGTAAATGTGACAGTGTCCAAGAAAATTAAGAGTTCATAACAGACATCATAACCTTCAGTCATGGAAGGAGTAGGTAGTCAGTTTTGATAGTTTTAGAGCACTAACAATAGTAGTTGTAGTTATCGTCGTGGTAAGATTTACAGAGCTTTTTCAACCATGTACGTCACTCAGACCTCACAGGCATAAATACTAAAAAAGCATTAAAAGCAAATAAAAGCAAAAACCAAACACACAACAAATAAAGATTATTGTACACAGTGAAAATAGCATCAATTAAAAGTTAGATAAATTAATGTTAAAAGACACTTAATATTTCAGAGTTCCCAACAGTCGCGCAATTATTACACCTAAAATGAGGCTGTCAGTGGCACATCACTAGGGACATAATACACAAATAACCCGCACATAGGCTGTGTATTTTTTCCAGCCACATTATTGTGCCTGTGTTCACCAGGAACACACGTGGACAGGAGCATCTTTCAGCAGGTGGCTATGGGAGCCTGATCCTCAGTCGACATATTAAGGTGACAATTCCTGATTGAGGAGGGCCAAACAATTATCTCCTCTCAAAACATGTTGTAAGGAAAAAGCTGGCAAATTAGGATAATGGTATTTCAGATTCCGAGAGACTTACAGCGAGTCGCAGCCAACACTGCCATCTAGCGGGCCGCTGTAAAAACGCCACTTTTCTTCGGGTACGAGGTTTTCAGATTCTACTCCTGGTAGTATTAACTACCTGGTTGGGTTGAGTTGCGGTAATCACTTCACCCCCCTCCTTTTTCCTGATCAGCTCTGCTGGTGGCGTGGTCTTCCTGTAGAAGACGCTCTATAATTTGGGAGCCAAATACCTGGTGACGGAATTTAGTGGGAAAGATTCCTTACTTCTCCCTCACAATCTCAAGCGTGATTCTGTTAACCAGCAATGACACTTACAAAATGACGCGATATCTATTAGTAATAGACATCTCCAGTGAACACTGGAAAGGAATGCCCTTCTAGCATCCAGCCTGTTACTGGGCTTTTGCAACAAAGTCAGTATCCTGGTCCAGTTATCCGACATATTATCAATATCATAGGATCTCAACTGAGAGAATACTAACCAAAGAAATATATTTAAAATGTTTATTAACAAAGTTAGAATATCTAGGGTATCAAAGTAAATCAAATTAAATATAAATATACTGAAGATATTAATTAGGAGGTTAGCTCCTTCACTTCTCTCAAACAATATTATTGTGCTGAAGGCACATATATCTTAATGGCTCTTATGTACCATCTGGTACAATGTCAGCAATTTACAATAATACTAAGATATATACAAATGTGTAGATGTGTGTGCGCGCGCGCGCGCTCCAGGAAACTCGTTATACCTCTTAAGACTACTCAACCAGTGACCGACTGAACGTCTTCTCATAAGCTAGCTTCTCTAACAAACTGCCAATCAGAACAGCTTGATTGAACAGTAATATGACAAATTCGCCGAAGAGCAATATAGCAAGCAACAGCGTCAGGAACAAGGAGATAGAAAAACGACCCTAACTGGGGACCATCCGCAGATCCTCCATAATAGTCACAAAACTCCCTTATTACTGAATCTAGGTTCAGCATAACCAAAATCCCCGACTGTGACAGTGCACAGATGCCTTAGCGAATTAGGTCAAGAGCTATAGCTAGAGACCTGAGTTACCAGTGTCAGTGCAACACACAACCCAGTAAAACGTCGAAATCACTAAGTCTTGGCTATTCTCTGTGAACAGAGTTACACAAGAGTCCAGAGAAGCATGTGTCGTCTCACCACCGAACACACTCACTCTACCAAACAATCTAAATGACGAGAAAACAAGCAGAGACAAGAGCGAGGTCTTTCTCCAACGAGAGTCAGCAGGGACGAGGAGTAAGGAGAAGCAGTCTCCAACTCAGGTGTGAACACGCCACCGACTGACTGCCTGCCCAGCAACTGTAGAGAAGCCGGCAGTATAACAAGTGAAGTGCAGTTAGCGAGGTAGTTGCCAACTGAAAAGCAGCTTATTCAACACTCTCGAACAAAGAGCACAATAGCGTATATGTTACATCCTACCTAATAAAATAGCTAAGTCAAATAATTATATAAAACACGATATTGACGATTTAGCTATTATCGAAAAATCAGCAATATAAAATTATAGGAAATGGAAATATATACATATAAATTGTGGCCCATTCTGGGGTCGCAATAGACAGGAACTTCATCTATAAAAAACATCTTATCTCTTCACCTGAAGAAGACATCCAGGATTAGAATATTCTCCTACCTCTAGAACGCGAACTTCAAACGGCTATTTCTATGATAAATGCTTTGTTTTTTATTCTACCTTAAAGTTATGTTTTTTCCATTCTTCTGATCAGGGGGGTGGAGTTTTCCCCTGACACCTGCACACCTTGCTGGCATTCTGCATGGCCCACCGGGCCAGCCACTTAAAGACAAATCTGGGGATATGGCCCATGAAGCAACTATCAGACAAAGATCTACTGAAGAGGGCACTACAGCAGCACTCTTCGCGGCATAAGCTCGTGTATTTCCCGGGACATTGTCTTGGGAACCAACACTAATGCCACAATGAAAATAAATGGTATAAAATGCTGACACAATGGAAAAATAAACACATGCAGTATAATGTGATCCTTTATTGACAACGTTTCGCCCACACAGTGGGCTTTATCAAGTCACAAACCGATCTACCTGGGTGAAAGATACGTGAGTATTTATAGGATGGAGTCAGGTGGGTAGGTTGGATCTGACGAGGACCAGCACGGGACTGGCGGGTGCGTATGTAGTTATGTGGGATAACGATGAAGTTTCTTGGCAATAGGTTCAGCTATGTTATAAAAGCCGTTGTTTTGGTTGAAGTTGTGGGATATACAACTAAGTGATGATTCCAGGATTCTGCGGTATTGAGTGTTGTCTTCTCTGGCGATGAGTCTTTCGTTTCTGTAGGTGATTAAATGGTGGTGTGAATTTCGGTGTTGAACACAGGCATTCCTTAAATCGTCAGATCTGCCTGCGTATTGGTGTTCTGAAATACGTGTTTCGAGGTCTCTGGATGTTTCGCCCACGTATAATTTGCTGCAGTCATTACAAGGGATTGTGTATACCCCTGCAGTGGATTGAATCTTGTCCTGTCTGTTACTGGTAATGTACTTGATGGTGGTGGATGTGGAGGTAGATACTTGGAATGAGGAACTGGAAGAGATTTCATCGACCTTGTTGAACTGTGTTGGCTTTACACGTTTCTCTTTCGAAAATCACCTCTCAGCACATTTTTGGACTACCCATGGATTCGCCACTTAGTGCCGTCTTGGCGAACCTATATATGGAACATCTGGAAGCCGAGCGATTTTCCACTATTTCCTCTTCTGTCACCTGGCTCCGTTATGTTGACGACATTCTCGTCATAACTCCCAGACGCTTCAACGTTCAAGCTCTCCAACACAAACTCAACCAGGTGGAGCCATCAATCCAGTTCACACTTGAAGAAGAAGTCGACAACACTCTTCCTTTCCTTGATGTTCTTCTCTGCAAAGCTGACTATGAACTTCGTTTTAAAGTCTATCGAAAACCTACCAACCAACACGATCTTCTCCACTTCTACTCTCATCACGACACCAAAACTAAACGTGGTGTAATTATAGGCTTTTTCCTGCGCGCACTCAGAATCTGCAGCAGTGAGTTCCTTGAGGAAGCTCGCTATTTTAACAAGTATTTTTTTAAACTTCACTATCGTCGGAACTTCATTAGAGACGCAGACGCCGGGCATATAAAATCTAACACACCCGGAGAAGACACTGCCGAGAGGAGTTACATAGTCCTCCCCACCAACTCCATTGCCAAACACGTTTCCAACATCTTTTCCAATACCTCATTCGAGTATACACCTCCACATCCACCACCATCAAGAACATTACCAGTAATAGAC
This sequence comes from Cherax destructor, assembly GCA_009830355.1. Classification (NCBI taxonomy): domain Eukaryota; kingdom Metazoa; phylum Arthropoda; class Malacostraca; order Decapoda; family Parastacidae; genus Cherax; species Cherax destructor. The sequence continues at coordinate 30,845 of WNWK01007756.1, forward strand.
AGGACAAGCTTCAATCCTCTGCAGGGGTATACACAATCCCTTGTAATGACTGCAGCAAATTATACGTGGGTGAAACAGAGACCTCCAAACACGTATTTTAGAACACCAGTACGCAGGAAGATCTGACGATTTAAGGAATGCCTGTGTTCAACACCGAAATTCACTCAACCATTTAATCAACTACAGAAACGCAAGACTTATCGTCAGAGAAGACAACACTCAATACCGCAGAATCCTGGAATTCTCACTTATCTGTATAACAAAACTTCAAAACAACGGCTTCTATAACATAGCTGAACCCCTTACCAAGAAACTTATTCGTTATCCCACACAACTACATACGCACCCGCCAGTCCCGTGCAGGTCCTCTTCAGATCCAACCTACCCAGCATTCTCCACCTGACTCCATCCTATACACACCTACGTACCTTTCACCCAGGTAGATCTTGTTTTGTAACTTGATAAAGCCCACTGTGTGGGCTAAACTTTGTCAATAATGGATCACATTATACTGCTTATGTGTTTATTTTTCCACTAATGGCACAGGAAGATGCACGAACCACTCCTGGATATTTTGGACCATAATGTGGACAACCACATTGGGCAAGGGTAAAAAGAGCTAGTTGGGAATTTGAGTAAGGAACCAAGAACCAACCAAGTACTCGCTGGCAATCACAGCTAAGCCAACAACCCTCTCTCTTAAGACCCTCAGAATAATTATCCTTTAAGTATGAGCCTAATCACTTAATTAGTAGTGGTCATCAACAAGCTCCACACTTAATGGTCCCCCAATCAATGACAGACTTCAGGCACTGTGGCATGCAAAGGGTATGCTATATTTTATCCTGCGTATGTCACACCCAAATAGGCATGCCTTCTCAACAAGTAATACAAGCAACTTTGTTCAACCCAGTCAATCACAAGGATGGTCTCCAAAGTTGTGAAAATTTTGAACCCACGTGAATCAACGTTGGCAGACTTAACTCAGTGTGGTCGAAGACTGTTCTTATAGTTTCTTGCTTACAAATTGCCTTTCTGTACATATCCCCTGGAAAAATAAACACATAAGCAGTATATAATAACGTCCTATATCGCCATTTTGTCTTCTATGGAGGCTGGACAATCTTGCTTCAGTACATAAATAAAAAAAAAGGCGCAATACCGTGACTGGAACAATACACACACAACCCGCACATAGAAGAGGAGCTTACGACGACGTTTCGGTCCGACTTGGACCGAAACGTCGTCGTAAGCTCCTCTCTTCTATGTGCGGGTTACATAAGAACATAAGAATGGAGGAACACTGCAGAAGGACTACTGGCCCATACAAGGCAAGTCCTTATCAAAACCACCACTACCTAAGAATTTACTCCCATACTCACGACACTAATCAAACCCAGCCCCTCCCACTCATATATTTGTCCAATCTCTCTTTAAAGCCACCCAAGGTTCTAGCCTCTATCACTACTCGGAAGATTGTTCCACGCATCTACAACTCTGTTCGAAAACCAGTACTTGCCTATGTATTCGCAGCCCAGCCTTGGTGGTGTGCGGGTGCGAATGCTCTGGCACCTGGTGGTACCACCGCATATTACTGATTTTCACAAAGATGGCGGACAGGAGTAAGCGCCGAGTCAATACAGTCTGTGTTGAGGTATTGCAGGGGGCCATTTATCCCAGCAATGCGGATGTACTGTTACCAGCGATAATACGTGACACCTATGGAATATCGCATAGTGAATTGTGTGGATTGGCTTTGAATGGTTCTGCCAGAATCTTTGTGAAATTCCTGGAGAGCAGTGTTTACGACCGGGTGGTGGAGAGATACCAAGAGCAGAGGATTGAGATCAACTCCGGTCTAGTGGTACGACTTCGGGATGTTTCCAGCTACTATACTTGGATAAGACTTTGGAATGTGCCTTTTGAGGCGAGTGAGGCTGATGTCAGGGAGGCATTTAACCGGTACGGGGTTGTTCATGCTGCCTCGGTTGGACGGTGGGCTCAAGGTATTTATGCTGGGATGTTGGAGGGTTCATATTCCCTTAAAATGACCTTAAGGAGCCAGATTCCGTCCTATGTCACCATGGATGGATTTCTTTCGCAAGTCTATGTTACATATGCTGGGCAACAGAGGACTTGTAAGATATGTGGTTCGGCGGCGCATATGGCGGCAACTTGTGACAAGAGGATGGAGCAGCAGCGACCCAGTCGTGTTGATGTGTTGCAGAAGGAGAATGTTATGGTTGTGGAGGAACTACCGGTAGCAACGGAAGAGATGGATATGGCGGCTACCGGCAAATGGAGTGAAATAGTGGACAATGAGGATGGGCGTGTCCTCACTTTACCTCAGACGAATCAGGACGTGGCAACTGGGAGTCTTGAGGAGGCTTCAGGTCAGGAGGAAGCAGGTTTGGTGTTACCTGATCCATTGATTCAAGAATTTCAGGAGTTCTTTGCAGGGACTTTGCCAGGGGAGTTACAGGTTTGTTCTACAGTTGGTGTGGAGTCTGGGAATAGCATTGTATCAGAGAATGTTGGCAAGAGTGATGGAATGCTAACGGCATTGGTTCAAGAGGTGAGTGTGGAGGAGCACAGAGGAGATGTGGAGGAGGGTGAGGAGGATATGGAGGCCTCGGGCGAGTCTCGGAAGAGGTCGGGTGAAACTTCGGATGAGGATTTCCCAACGCCAGGTCAACGAGTCAGCAAAAAAACATGGGTTGATGTAGCGAAGGGAGGTAGGATAGGTGTACAGGGAAAGGTTTTGGACAAGGAGCGATTGGGTAAGGGAGGGAAGTTTGGGTCTTCGAAGGTGGTATTACCGAAGATACAAAAGCATAGAGAAAAGCCCCCTTCACTTTTTTCAGGTGTTTAACAATGAATGTTAATGGCCTCCAAGCGGAGGTCAAACGAAAGTGGGTAGCGGCGACGTTGAGAAGGTTGAATGTAGATGTATGTATATTACAGGAACATAATTTTAGGTATGGCAGGGACTTGTGTTTGGATGGGTACAAGGTGTATGCGGGTAGCGCTGATAGCTTTAAGGGAGGTGTTGCGGTAGGAATCAGAGAGACCAGCCCTTTTAGTTTGTTAACTTGGGAGGAAGGAGGGGATGAAGAGTGGTGCGTGTGGAGGGGGTATGGGGAGATGTGCGTGTGGTGTTCGTAGGGGTTTACATGCCGGCAATGAATAATAGAAGGATTAAGGAGGAATTTGTGCGGGATGAGTTGGTCTATTTTTTGAGAGGGTTACCTGTTATTGCGATAGTAGGTGGAGATTGGAACAGTATTATCCGGAAAAAGGATGTGGAACCGAGGGGGGCGGGATGTGAGTTGGGGGTTTTAAGAGAAGTCTTTAGGGCAGTTGGCGTGGTTGACGCAGATGGTGGAGGGGGTGGCAACGTAGAGTATACTTTCATAAGGAGAGGGTATGCAGCTCGGCTGGATCGAATATACGTGGCTGGGGCAATAACAGTAGGGAATGTGGATTATATCGATGTTGGTTTTTCTGATCACCGTGGGGTGCTGGCACAGTTGCAATGGGAGGGGGTTGTCAAAACGTATCTGGGTTATTGGAAACTTAATGTCAGGTGGTTGGAGGGGTGGACCGTAGGGGAGGTTTGCGGAGTGGTGGGGAGGTTATGGGGGGAGGGTCAAAGAGGACGAGACGTGGGGACATGGTGGAATGTACACGCAAAGTTAGCAATACGAGCGTATTACAAGCGGGATGGTTGGGAGGAGACCCAGTTGAGTTTTGGATTGCAAAGGTATTTGGAGGGACAGTTGAGAGATTGTTATGGGGGGGGATATCACGAGGAAGAAATACGGGGATTACATGAGCATCTTAAGGAAATACAAAATGAAAGGTTCCATGCACTTAGAGTGCGGAGTGGTATGGATGATGTTCTTTGCGGTGATAAGCCGTCAATGACTGTTACGTGGTTTTCAGACAAGGAGGAAGGGTATGACAGTGATGACATTACAGGTGGGTAAGGCTTTAGGTGGATATAGGGAGGGGCAGGTTTTGAGGACAACGGAGGTCATAGGTGGGTATGTGGAACATTGGTTCAGGGAGCACTTGACTAAAAGAGATGAGGTGAGAAAGGCTAGAGAGGAGATTTTGGAGGGTATTCAGAGGGATGTCATGGATGGGGACAGGGAGGAGATGGAGGGGCGTATTACAGTGGACGAAGTATGGGAGGCTGTAAAAGGTATGAAGTTGGGAAAGGAACCTGGGATTGATGGCTTACCAAGTGATTTTTATGTGCAGGATTGGGATGCAATTAGGGTGTGTTTAACAGAGGTCTTTAATTATATGAAGGAGCGTGGTTCCATGGGTGTAGATCAACGCACTGGGGTAGTCGTGATGGTGCCAAAGGGGAAGAAGGCGGAGACGATTCGCGACTATAGGGGTATATCGTTATGTGCCGACTATAAAATATTTGCAAGAATCTTAGGTAATAGGATGAAAAAAGTTTTGGGGAAAGTAATTGAGAGGGGGCAATTTGGGATACCGGGGAGATGTATGTGGGCTGGGCATGGAAGGATTAGGGAGTTTATAAAGGCAAAGGGGCAGTAAGGTGTGTTGGGTTTGGATTAGGAAACTGCCTATGACAATGTAGACAGGGACGTGCTGTTGGACATTTTGAGAAGGAAGGGTTTTGGGGAGGAGGTGGTGGATTGGGTTCGGACGTTGTATAGAGACGCTTTAGTACGGGTACAGGTGAATGGGAGGGTAGGGGAGTCAGTGGGTATGGACAGAGGCCTGAGACAGGGGTGTCCTTTATCTCAATGTTTGTTTGCTTGTCTCCAGGATCCTTTTTATCGGTTAGTGGTAGAAAGAGTAAGGGGGGGTGATAAGGATAGGGATAGTGTCAGTGGAATAGTTGGTTTTGTGGATGATACGACCATAATGGTAGAAGGTGAGGGGGCCTGGAATACATTGGGATTTGTATAGAAGTTTTTGGGGAAGCTACTGGAATGAGGGTGAACCAGGCAAAATCAAAGTTGTTGGAGGTAGGGACATGGGTGGGGGGACGTTGGGGCATAGGTATGGTTGGGTTGTGGTAGATAGGCTGAAAATATGTGGGGTTCTGTATTGCAATGACGTACAGATAGCTAGAGAAATTAATTCGGTTTCAGTGGTTGAGGCAGCCATACGGAGATTGGGAGGGTGAAGGCCTGGTGATGTAACATTATTTCAGAGGGTCATAGCCATTAATACTTTGATTTATAGTAAATTATGGTATGTTGCAGCGGTGTACCCCATTAGGGATGTGGATGTGGAGAAATTGCAACAGAGGGTTTTACGGTATGTATGGGCATATGGAAGGCATTGGTTGAATAAGAAGGTTGTAATGATGCCGGTGGGTAGGGGAGGGTTGGGACTCATTCCTTTGCGAGGGAGAGCTCAAGGCATTTATGTTAAGCAACGTTTTCTATGGGAGGGGGACCTAGAGGAAAGAGGGTGGGGCAGGTGAAGGAGATCAGGAGATGGTGGGGTGGGAAGGACCTTTTTGAGTGTGAGGGGATGTTGCAAATGTTATTGGTAGTTCGTGAGCCTGGGAGACTGAAGGTTGGGGTCTTGGGGAGGGGGGGTGTTAAAGAAGAGTTGGTGCAGGGGGAGGCAGTGTACCCTATGTACAATTGGGGGGCGATTTGGGTTTGGTTACATCGTATGAGGCTGCCTGCGAAGGTTCGCGAGACGGTTTATAGGTTTTTACAGGGGATTTTAGCTTCACGGGCGCAGTTAGTCATCATGGGTATAATAAGGGAGGGGGGATGTCCGAGATGTGGGCTTTTGGATACCGCATATCACGTCATTTATTTTTGCGAGGTTTTAGGTAGGGTGCGTGCATGGGTAGGCGGTGTGTTGCGGTGTGTTACGGTGGGTAGGGGGGTGGGTTGTCTTTTTTGACGGTTTTAAGTATGGACGTGGAGGGAGTAGGTGTAGACGTGAGGAGAGCCATACTGTATATTGTAGCAGATTACATACACGTGTCTTGGAGTATGAGGGATGTAGTAGGGGAGGCGAGGGTTAGGGTGCTGGCGGCGCGTTTTTATCGAACAAAGTGTCGGAACGAAGTTGTATATGGTAGGGATTGGGGAAGGGCTTTTCCTGAGGTCTATAGGCACATGACTGTCGGGATACTTTTAGGGTTAGATAGGGTGAACGACTAAGGGGGCTGGTCGAGGGGGGAAACGGTTGTGGAAGGGGGGGGTGTTTCTTTGTATGGGGGGTGTGCATGATGTGTGGATGGGTGGATGAGGAGAGTTTGGTACTAGTGGGGGACTGTTTACCATGGGGTTTAGGGGAAAGCATTATGTCCTGGATTGCAGAACACAGACTAAGACTTGAGTGTAAGGTGTATTTGTGCGATTGCCGTCTTAAAAGGGGTGGTGGGGGTGTAAGGGGTAGTGTGAAGGGGGCTTTCACTGTGGTTTGTGAAAAAGTGGCTGGGATGGCAGTTAATGGACAGACCAGTAGGTAGAATAATATGTGAGCACGGGATTATTGAAGGGATGAGGGAGGTTTCACCTTTTTTTGCCAGAATAACGTGCTTTTATTTTTGAATAGTTTAAGTTGATTCATTTATGGCCTTGAATCATATGTATATTGTTAGCTTGATATGTAATTGTAAAAATTATTGAATAAGTTTTTGTTTTGTATAACTATTTAATGTATGCTTAACACAAAGATGGACTTAAGGGATAAGGAGGGTATGTATGGTATATGCTGGGTTTTGTATGGTAGAGGATGGGTGTGTGTAGGTTAGGTTTTGGGGTTATATTTTTGTACAACGATAGGAGTGAGAACATAAGTTTAAGCTTGCAGTGGTTGAATTTGTTCTCATTGATATTTTGTGTTTATGTAGGATTAAATGTGTATATTGTACAAAGAGTAGCAAGTAATTGGGGGTTTGCTGAATCCCAAATGGTGAGCAAAAGTGAGTGTAGATGGGGGGGACATGTGACCATAACAGATTTTACATCTGGAGATGCAAGTTGCATCATTGAAGGGTTTTTATAATTGTTATATGTTTTGCATAAGGATATAGGAGTAAAGGTTAATTTATACAGTGTGAGTTGTGAAGGAATTAAAAAGTGAACTAGGGTTTACAGTAATATATATAATTTTTGTACATATTAAGTACAAGTGATGTTTATGATGGTCATGTATCAATTGTCATAGGACTGCACCTTTGTACATATGTTTTTGTGACCTTGATGTATTAAGAATATTGGTTAGTGTATGTGTGGTGTTAGTAGGAGGTTGTAGAGGTACATAGCTTGTGTTCGACATATTATATATTGTGTCGGGTTTAAACAGCTTAACATTGAATAATTGATTGTCGCCTATTTATTTGTTAAGATGTATTTTTGACATATGTAAAATTGTCCATAATGTTTTTAAATGAAATAAAAAAAAAAAAAAAACTTGCCTATGTCCTTTCTAAATCTAAATTTATCCAATTTAAATCCGTTATTTCTGGTTCTTACTTGGTTCGATATCCTCAGTATTTTATTAATATCTCCTTTGTTTATGCCCATCATCCACTTGTACACCTCGATGATATCTCCCCTTATTATACGTCTCTCCAGAGAGTGGAGATTCAACGCTCTAAGTCTATCTTCATACGGGAGATTTCTTATACTGTAAATCATTTTAGTCATTCTTCTCTGTATGTTCTCCAATGAATCTATATCCATCCTTTAGTAAGGAGACCAAAACTGAGCTTCATAATCCAAATGAGGTCTCACTAATGATGTATAGAGCTGTAAAATAACTTTTGGACTTCTGTTGCTTATACTTCTTGAAATAAATCCTAGTAATCTGTTAGCCTTATTGCGCACACTTAGGCACTGTTGTCTTGGCTTTAGATTCCTGCTTACCATGACTCCCAAGTCTTTTTCACATTCTGTATGATCAAGCTCTACTTCACCTAGTTTATAAATTCGAGGGATATTTTCATTACCAAGGACTAGCACCTTACACTTGTCCACATTGAACTTCATCTGCCACTTTTCAGACCAAAACATTAGTTTGTCCAAATCCTCCTGGAGTTCACTGGTATCCTCCTCAGAATGAATCATACGGCCTATTTTTGTATCATCAGCAAATTTACTCATGTCACTTGCAATTCCTTCATCAAGGTCATTTATGTAAATTATGAACAACAATGGGCCTAAAACTGATCCTTGTGGAACGCCACTAGTGACTAATCCCCATTCAGATTTGACCCCATTAATGGAAACTCTGCTTTCTTTTGGTAAGCCATGCCTCTATCCATGCTAGAACTTTACCTCCTATACCATGAGCTGCCACCTTTCTTACGAGTCTCTTGTGAGGTACTCTATCGAAGGCCTTACTGAAATCCAAGTAAACTATATCATATTCTTTATCACTGTCTACTGCCTCAAATGTTTTATTGAAGAACGTCAGTAAATTTGTCAGGCAAGAACGACCTCTCGTGAACCCATGCTGAGATTCATTAATCAAATTATGTTCTTCAAGGTGACTTCTAATAATATCAGCTATAATTGACTAATAATTTGCCTACTATAGATGCGAGGGTTATTGGACGGTAATTTGATGGAATTGACTTATCCCCTGATTTGAATATAGGAACTACATTAGCTATCTTCCACATCTCTGGCACAATACCAGTTAGGATGGACGTATTAAACACATTCGTTAATGTGTGTATTGCTTTAGTACATGTTGACTACATGGTTAAGCTCCATGCATTTCATTGCAGCGTCAAGATACACTACTCGGACATAAGTACAACTAGAGAAACTGGGAATGGACAGGAGAAGAATTTGAAGGAGCATCATGGATGACCTTTCCAACTAAGCCTCTAATGGTGGCCTGGAAAAAGGACGATTCCCTGATATATTCTAGTGAGCGGAGTTCCCCAAACAAGACAACAGAACTAAACTGTAGAAACAGAAGAGGACTTGGAGACACTCGGGAAGAAGCACTAAAATAAAGAAACCTACATTGGCATCTCTAATCTAAGGTGATGGTGGCTACACAGCCTACGATGACTGCTTACGAGTGTCCTGGCCTGACCTAGGCAACTGCAGCTTCGCTGCATCTACTTTCAACTAGCCAATAAACTTGGACAAACCACAAATCAGTTACCTTCAGCACTGAATGGCAGTATGATTGCAGGGATAATTTAGCAAGAACCAGATTTTCTCTTGGCAAATTACAATGGGCTTATAAATAATCTGTGGACTGGGGTATGGAAGAGAACTAGCAATATTAGTTTCCTAAACACTATACTCTTTCCAAAGAACATTTATTCTATTTAGAGAAATGGGACTGAATAGGAATTATCCGAAATGGATGAATAGGCTCAAGGATCTTTAATGGGCAGAAAAAAGGAGTTTATAGGCGTATTAAAAAAGGTGACTGCCATCTCGTAGATCAACACACTTTAAGAGGAAACTTAAAAATGGGACAAGAAAAGCTAGAACTAAACGGGACAAATTAAAGGGGACGAATGATTCGAAAACGAACCCGAAAGTTTTTTCCATGAATATAGAACAAAAATTAGGTAAAAGATAGGTTCCCTTAAAAATAACTTTGGGCAGCTTACTGACAAGGAGAATGCTATGTGCTCAATTTTTAACAATTATTTGCTCTCGGTTTTCACACAAGACGCTAACAATATCACAGTAATCAATTTTTATAGTCGGCCTGAAGATAAAATCAATTACTAGAGATATGGTAATCAAACTGGTAGACAGATTAATGCAAAATTAATCTCTTGTACCTTTGTTTCTGTAGTCGTTAGTGTTAAAAGATTATTACACCATCACCATTATCAGTGGTGGTGATTGATGTTCGTGTCTTCTAAAGTAATGCCACATCACTGTACTTAATACGACTGAGGAACTGTTTTGAGTTTGACACTCAAGATATGCCTTGACAGCCTTTTTGAAAGTCATTGTGTGTAGTTTTTAGCTATGAAGTGGAGGTCTTGTATTGTATTGTAGATTCGCCGGTCCAACAAGAGGCCTGGTCACAGACCGGGCCGCGGGGGCGTTGACCCCTGGAATTCTCTCCAGGTAGACTCCAGGTAGACATCCGGCCCGGGTCTTCTCCAATGGTGACCCGGCAAGTGGAGGTCTTGTTTCGGTTCAGTGATTCCTGTATCAGTTTTGAGGCCTAAGCTGAGGGCTTCGGTTTCTGTACTCGACAGTGAAGGAGATGAATGATTTTCTTTAATACTTACAGGTCTTTCCTAATTTTTCCAGTGACTGTTTTCGCAGAGTTTGGAGTTTCCTAGCGAGTCTAATTTTCTGTTGAACATTAGCCGTGGTGATGCTATGTCTTATAATATCGGCGGTGCGTATGTTCTCGTTACCTCTAAGTCGCGGCTCTGAGAAAAACTTCCTTTGTTGCATTGTTCAAGTGCTCTGCACTCTTCAAGGTAGGTTGATGCTGTTGTGGTAAAAGAAGATTTAAGGTGGAGAGGATCTTTGCAAGACCATTTCTTGAATACATTTACGTAGAAAATTGCGTAGTTCTGAATGATTAAGTTTTAGAAGGTCAAGGCATTCTGTATGAAATTTTTATTTCCACTTCAGTGTCCCACGATGGATTCCTGCCAAACATCGTTCTAAACTATTGGGCACAATCAGTAGAGTACAGATTAAATACACTTTTGATCTCAATCACATTCGCAACATTAAAATCGGGAACAAGAAGCTCTCCGGCCTAGACGTGACATCCCTATTTACCAAGGTACCCACAAGAAGACATTGATTTGCGCCGGAAAATTGAAGAGTCAGTCTTCCTGTTCCAACCAGCGATTGTTCATCGACCTTGTTGAACATTGTTGATTTTACAAGTTTCTTTTTTTAAAAATTGTGTCTTTCAACAGACTTTTGGACTGCCCATGGTTTTCCCATAGTACTGTAATGACGAACCTATACATGGAACACCAAGAAGCCCAGCAATTTTCCTCTACTATTCCTTCAGTCACATGGCTCAGATCCTGTGGTAGTAGGTTGGTAGACAGCAACCGCCCAGGGAGGTACTACAGTCCTGTGGCAGTAGGTTGGTAGACAGCAACCACCCAGGGAGGTACTACCGTCCTGTGGTAGTAGGTTGGTAGACAGCAACCACCCAGGGAGGTACTACCGTCCTGTGGTAGTAGGTTGGTAGACAGCAACCACCCAGGGAGGTACTACCGTCCTGTGGTAGTAGGTTGGTAGTCAGCAACCACCCAGGGAGGTACTACCGTCCTGCCAAGTGAGTAAAACGAAAGCCTGTAATTGTTTTACATGATGGTAGGATTGCTGGTGTCTTTTCTGAAACATGCAAGATTTCAGGTATGTCTTGTTACTTCTACTTACACTTAGGTCACACTACACATTTATGTACAAGCGTATATATACACACCCCTCTGGGTTTTCTTCTATTTTCTTACTAGTTCTTGTTCTTATTTCCTCTTATCTCCATGGGGAAGTGGAACAGAATTCTTCCTCCGTAAGCCATGCGTGTCTTAAGAGTCGACTAAAATGCCGGGAGCGAAGGGCTAGTAACCCCTTCTCCTGTATGCATTTCTAAAGTTAAAAGTTTTTTTTTTTTTTTTTTTTTTTGGGGGGGGGGCACCCTGCCTTGGTGGGAAACGGCCGATTTGTTGGAAAAAAAAAACATGGCTCTCATATATGTTGTCTTATAACTCGCAGACGCTTCAGCGTTCCTGCTCTCCAACACAAGCTCTCCCAGGTCGAGCCCTCATTCCAGTCTACACTAGAAGTCGACAACACTTCCAGACAGGGAGAGTAGCCACAGCGCCGTCTCTTCTTTTGAAGATGACACCCGAATTTGCATGACAGTGTCCTCAATTGAAGACATTGCAAGACTCCAGGCGGACATCAACCAAATCTTTAAATGAGCCGCAGAAAACTATGAAATTCAATGATGAGAAGTTTCAATTATTCCGATATGGAAAACGTGAGGAAATTAAAACTACATCGGTGTATAAAACAAAGTTCAGCCACACAATAGAGCGAAAAACTTATGTAAAAGACCTGGGAGTGATCATGTCGGAAGATCTCGCATTCAAAGACAACATTGTATCAATCGCATCTGCTAGAAAAATGACAGGATGCATGATGAGAACCTTCAAAAACAGGTCGCTTGTTCTATCTAGGCTGCAATATTGCTGCACACTAACAGCACCTTTCAAGGCAGGTGAAATTGCCGACCTTGAAAATGTACAGAGAACTTCAAAGCACACATGCCTGCGATAAACCACCTTAATTACTGGGAACGCTTGAAGTTCCTCAACCTATACTCCCTAGAATGCAGGCGGGAGAGATACATGATTATATACTCCTGGAAAATCCGAGAGGGCTTAGTACCAAACTTGCAAACGAAAATCACTCCCTATGAAAGCAAAAAACTGCAGACGATGCAACATCCTCCCAATGAAAAGCAGGGGCGCAACTAGCACGATAAGAGACAACACAATAAGTGTCAGGGGCCCAAGACTGTTCAACTGCCTCCCAGCATACATAAGAGGGATTACCAATAGACCCCTGGCTGTCTTTAAGCAGGCACTGGACAGGCACCTAAAGTCAGTACCTGACCAGCCAGGCTGTGGTTCGAACGTCGGTTTGCGTGCGGCCAGCAGTAACAGCCTGATCAGCCATGAGGCCTGGTCACAGGCCGGGCCGCGGGGGCGTTGACCCCCGGAGCCCTCTCCAGGTATAATCACACAAAACCAATTATCAAAACTAAGTGCTAAACCTACCCGGGTCGGACAGCGCTGACACAGAAATAAGAGGACTTCCAAATTCTAATTGGCCAAAAACCTCCCGGAGGACTAAAACCTTCTCTACCATCGCTTCATCAGGAGCGACGGGAACTACTGAAGGAAGACAGAGAACAAGACTTCCAGTCTCCTGCCTGTATACTGTGCTACAGACAAGCAACATCTCTCAGACTTCATCAGACCTAAAATGTTTTCTAAATTCCCATTTACTATGTAACAAATATGGAAAAGAACTAAAGATTCGTTTGCCAGGACAGTACCTGGCAAGTATTTACCCAATGTCCATACAAATTACCCAAGTATTAATGATTCTCATACATAGTGTTTTCATTATTCCTAATACATCAGTAGCTAAACATTATAATAATTCTGGAAGTTTCCCCCCATCTGATTTGCTGTAGGGAATCTAGGTTAGGTTTTTGTGGTGTTATTTCTGCCTGCAGACCAAATCATCTAGGAAGTTTCCCTTCTTGTTTGTTACAGGAAATCTGGGTTAGGTTTTTTGTCGTCTCCTGTAAAGCAAACTTTCCGGGTGTCTTCCTCTTCCTAGGGAACTCTGCTCTGCTCTGCTCTGCTCTGCTCTGCTCTAACTTGTCCCGTAGGGAGCTGTCTCTCCAAGCTAGCATCGGTGGTGTCCTAGGAAAGAAAACTGCCCACGAAGCTTCCCAAAACTCTCGTTCCATCCAATTCCACAGTTCGTGTAGTTCTGTCTTGTAGAGTTTCGGGAGTTGCTGGCTGTAAAGGGTTGGTAAAACATTGCTTTTATCTCCATTCCTGGAAAAATAAACACATAAGCAGTATAATGTGATCTTTTATTGACAACGTTTCGCCCACGCAGTGGGCTTTATCGAGTCACAAACAGATCTACCTGGAAAAAGAGGAACAAGAGTATTTATAGGATTTAGTCAGGTGGAGAATGCTGGGTCAGGTGGAGAATGCTGCATGTGACAGTCTTCAAAGTAGTGTGATAGTTAAAGCATTCTCCACCTGACTAAATCCTATAAATACTCGTGTTCCTCTTTTTCTAGGTAGATCTGTGACTCGATAAAGCCCACTGTGGGCGAAACGTTGTCAATAAAGGATCACATTATACTGCTTGTTTATTTTTCCATTGTGTCTGTATTTTATACCATTTATTTCCATCTCCATTTCTTCCAGCCGGGTTCAGTAACTGTAGTCTATCCACTGTTGCTAACTTCTCTGCTTTCTTTAGGCACTCTGGGTAACTTCGTATTCTAAAGAAATCCCACATTTCTCAGGGATTTTTTTTAATTCTTATTCTTCGCTGCATATTCTCTTGATTCTCAGGACCAGAGAGTATGGCAAGGACTAAGATCTCTGATGTGGATAAATTAAGACAAATTCAACACTTGGGTATCTTTATTGAGGAAACTTTTCGCCACACAGTGGCTTCATTAGTCCATACAAAGGATAATCGTGAAGATCAAGAGTAGTTTGACGTAATCAGTCCCTCGGCCTTGAGTCGATGTTGTCAGTCCATCAATCTTGATGAAAATACAGCATGTGTGCGAAGGAGAAGCTTATATACCGTAAGCAGGAGAGGACAAATGTGACAACCTACGACTGCTGCACCTCTCCTGCCTACGGTATATAGCTTCTCCTTCGCACAGGTGCTGTATTCTCTTCAAGATTGATGGACTGACTACATCGACTCAAGGCCGAGGGACTGATTACCTCAAACTACTCCTGATCTTCACGATTCTCCTTTGTATGGACTGATGAAGCCACTGTGGGGCGAAACGTTTCCTCAATAAAGATACCCAAGTGTTGCATTTGTGTAATTTATCAACTTGTCGGTTCTCTGAACCATTCACCTACAGATCTCGGATGTGATGACGTCCAAAGTAGATATTGATGGGAGTTGCCAGGTTTGTAGTAGGGTCTGCTATGAAGTTCTCTATCCTGGTTCAAGTAGATCACCGTGTCCAGAAATGGAAGTTCCCTGTCGTTCTGTTCCGATGTAAACTTCAGAGATGTATGGGCCTTATTTGCCCATACCTTAAGATTTTCAACTGTTTCTTCTCCCCCTACCACTAAGCAAAAAAAATAATCTCTATATCTATTGTATGTGATCAATTTCAAAATTTCTTTAACCATATTCTTTTCTAGCACATGTACAAAAATTTCCGCCACTCCTACACTAACAGAGGCTCCTATGGCAGTACTAGTTTTTTGTCTAAGATAACCTGTTAAATTTTAAGATTGTGTCCTCCATGATAGGTAGGATAGATTTTCTATGAGCTCTGCTTCCCAGCTTCCCTTCTCTAGAACTACATGTACAAAAATCTCTGCCACGGCTACTGAGACAAGCTCCAATAGCTGTCCCAGTTTTTTGCCTGTGACTCGTTAAATTTTAATATAGTATCTCTCAATGTGGGAAATGGATTTCTCAATTAACTTTGCATTAGGTGGTTTTCGTATTCCCAGGTTAACAAGTTTTCCTCTTATTGGTAGAATAATGAATCTTGGCTGCTGCTTCTTGTGGTATGGAGGGGTAGAGCGATTCTATGTCCAAAGACACTAATCGCATGTCCTCTGGTGCTTCCCCTACGATACTTCAGTTGTCTTCTATAAGGTTGATAAAATGTGCGTCTGATCCTGTCTGGGAGCAGTTCCAACAGAGGCATAAGTATGGCTGTCATCACCTTGTCAATTGGCCTTGTTGGAGCGGCACACCCAGACAGTACAGGTCTTGTCGAAGGTCCCAGTTTCTAAATCCTAGTCCTTGTGCGTAGATGACTATGTCATCTCTTTTCTAAATTGTCTAGGCAGAGTTTTTCTTTTTTCTTTAGGTTGGGTCTCTTTGCTGTGGTTCTTCTGGATCTCGGTTTTCATCTTAGTTTTTTCTTAAGACCTGGTAATTTTTTACTTGCTATTTCTATTGGGGGCGGTCGTATGTATTTTTCTGAGGTAGAGTAAGTTATTCTTTTTCTATTAGTGTGCTCCCCGGTCATATCCCGCACACAAGCTTTTTCAAAATCATTATTGATTTGTCTTTCTAGTTTGTTAATCGTTTCTATGTTTTTTCTAAAATTTTTGGCTACGTTTTTCGTAGTCTGCGAGGAACTTCTGATATTACCAATTTCTCCAATTCCCTATATTTCTTGTCCCGCAATTCCACTCTTTGTTGCTGGTACCTCCCTGTCGGGTTCCATGGTTGTCTTGTCTGCCACGGATTCCTGTACCCCCTCCCTCGTAGTTGCCGTAACCAGTCTGAAAAGAAGTCCCATTATATTGTGCAGAATTCTGTTTAAAATTGTTATATGGCTTAGAATAATTCTGGTTATAATAGTTTCCCTGTGGATAATAATTTCTATTTTTTTAAAGAATGGTTTCTGGTAGAAGTTCTTAAAAGGGTGTTTGTTAGGTTTAGTATTTTTCGGTGGTTTTGGTTTCTGTGCTTTCGTTTTAGGATCATTTTTTGTTTCTAATTTATTTACTAAAGTTTGTGTTAAAAAAGTTTTAATCTCACTCTCCAATATTTTCTGCATTGGTTGGTTCTTCCGTTTCATTGACTGGTTCTATATTTGTTGTTTTATCTTTTTCTTGCTCTAGATAGAATAATTTCCTTCCCCTCCCCCCTAGTTTCGTTTGTGTTTAGGACCTCTTGCCACTTAGTCATTAGTACATCCATTACCGTAGACCCTTCAGGCAGATCCTTACACTTATTCTCAAATTTTATAATTGCTGATTTTTTAGCTGTTTTTTTCTGTTATTTCTGCTAAACTTTTGTGCATAGGTAAATATGCCTAGAGGTCTCACTACCAAACTCATTATATACAAGATTTTTCACCACGTTGATCTGTTCAATTAAGTGTCCCAGAGTGACTTAGGCCCACTACCTGGATTGCTGCTTTGGCTTTGTAGTGATTTCTTGTCTTCTCTTCTATGGTTTTTGTGAGCCACTCTGGGTAGGCGCAGGAGACACGAGGTTTTGCCAGAAGGAGCGGTCTCTGTCCCATGTCTGGCAACACTCCTACCTCCTCGCAATCTTGCAAGTACTGCACTGTATATTGTAGGTGTTCTTCAAGTCTTTATACATTTGTTGGAGCAGGTTGTTGGCTTTCTGCTCCTCCTTGTCTAGCAGCTTACTGGGTCTCCAATCCCCATCAACTTCAGGCATGGGGTCCGTGATCTAATGTTGATAAAATACGTTGTGTCTGATTCTATCCGGCAGGAGGTCCAGTAAGGGCATAAGTATCGATGTCATAATCTTGTCAATTGGTCTGGTGGGTAGAAAAATAAACAAGCAGTATAATGTGATCCTATATTGACAACGTTTCGCCCACGCAGTGGGCTTTATCGAGTCAAAGATCTTTTTGTGACTCGATAAAGTCCACTGCGTGGGCGAAACGTTGTCAATAAAGGATCACATTATACTGCTTGTTTATTTTTCCATTGTGTCGGTATTTTATACCATTTATTTCCAGTTTTTCTCTTTTCTTAAGGTTTTTATTGTATTCTTCTGTAGGTTTATCTTCATTTCTTCAAGTTTCTTTTTCAACCCCGGTAGTTTTTTTGCTGCTTCTATCTCCACTGGTGGTGGTCTCACTTCTCTGAAGTAGTATAGTCTATTTTCTTTCTAGCTGTGTACTCCCGTCATATCTAGTCCATGCTCTGTCATAATCCTTGTTAATATGTTTTTCCAAGTTACTGATTGTTTCATTTATGTTTCTTTCCAAAGTTTATTTTTATCTTGGGGGTCCAGGCACGAAGGATAAGCCTTTACTCAGAACCCGTTTTCTGTGTGTCAGAGGGACCTCCGAAATTACCAGTTTCTCCAAGTCACAAAATTTTTTGTTTCGTTGCCTCATTTGTCTTGTTGCCGGTAATCTGCCCAGTACTTCGGGTACTCTCTTGGTCTCCAACCTTGCCACTGGTTCTGATATCTCCCTTCCTTCCTCCTCTGTAGTTGTGATACCTTGGAAAAAAAGCATTACCATCGTATTGTCTGAAGCTTGGGTTATAATTTTGATTAAAATTCTGTTTCCAGTATGGAGGTTCGCTGTTTTGTTTCCAAAAAGTTGGTTTGTTATGATACTTCGCTGAACTCCTGTTTCATCCACTTCCAAAGTTCTTTCAGTTTCGACTTGTAGATTTTCGGTAGAGGCTGCTTGTAGAGAAAGGGTAGTACATTCCTTCTCTCTTCTTCGTTTGTTCTAGAAGTTTGTCTGCTTACTCTATTTTCTCCTCTGCCGACTTCAAGCATTCATCTGGATAGCTCCTCAGGTTGAAAAAAGTCCACATTTCTTCCAGCGCTTTCCTGAACTACTCTTCCTCGCTGCAAATTCTTCTAACTCTCAGGGGTAGAGAGTATGATCTGGGGTGGGATGACTTCCACAGTAGGTATTGATGTGAATTTCCCTGCTTGTAGAACACACTGCTGTGCAGTTCTCTGTTCTCGTTTAGATACACCACTGTGTCCAGAAAAGGTAGCTCCTTGTCATGTTCTGATGTGAATTTCAGTGATGAGTGTGCTTTGATTAGCCCAAGTCCTTAGTTTTACCACCGTCTCATCTCCCTTCAGTAAGCAAAATATATCGTCTATATCTATTAATGATATCAAACCCAATTCTTTATTCAGGTCCCTCTCCAGAACTACATGTACAAACATTTCTGCCACTGCTACTGAAAAACTCCAATAGCCGTCCCAGTTTTCTGTCTGCCACATTGTTAAATTTTAATATAGTGTCGCTCATTATGTGAATAATGCTTTTTTCAACTAATTCTGCCCTACGTCGTCTTCTGATTCCTAAGGAGAAGAGTTTCCCTCTGATTCTTTCTAAGTTCTCCTGATAAAAGTGACACTATTTTAACCGCTTCGACTTGTGGTATGGATGGGTATAAAGACACTATATCTAGGGAGACTAGCCTTAGGTCCTCTGTCGCTCTGCCTAAGGTCTTTCTTGTTTCTCCTATTATGTTAAGGAAGTGCGTGGTGTCCCTGATCCTGTCTGGTAACAGGTGCACTAAAGGCATGAGTATAGCTGTCATGACTATCAATTGGGAGTGTCGGGGCAGCACAACCTGACAGGACTGGCCTCGTCTTGAAGGTGCCAATTTCTTGATCTTTCTCATTGTGGGTTTTTGGAATTTTAGATCTGAATGTCAAAGAGTCCCAAGTGCTACTGTCACTGTGCCCTTCCCCCTTCGTTTTTAAATATTTCTAGAATTAGGTTCTTCCCTCTACTTTGGATTTCTTCGAGTAGTTTCTCAGGATTTTTTATTTCATTTATTTTTTTATTTTTTACATGTTTTCTCCAGCGATTATATAATTTGATTCCTTAAATACCACTATTTCGGAGCCTTTGTCCGCATCTGTAATAACTAATTTTGTCTAATGTTTCCAAACTCATTTTCTTTTTTCTTGAGGTTAGGTCTTGTTTTACTGTTCCTTCTTCGTTTTGATATTATTTTTCATGTCTTCCATTTTTTTCTTCAAGCCCGGTAGTTTCTTACTTGCTTCTGCTACTACTGCAGGAGGTGGCCTCTGCTACTACTGCAGGAGGCGGCCTCTGCTACTACTGCAGGAGGTGGCCTCGTACTTTTCTGAGGTCGTAAAATTAGTTTTGTTTCTAATAACTTTTTCCCCGGTCATATCCCTCACCCAAACTTTTTCAAAGTCATTATTAATCTGTCTTTCTAGTTTGTTAATAGTTTCGTCTACGTCTTTCTCTAGAATATTTCGTTTGGGTGGTCCAGGTACCTAGGATAATCCTTTACTTTGTACTCTTTTTTTTTTTTTCGTCTGATAAGAGGACTTCAGAAATTACCACTCTCCGGTTGACCATGTTTCCTGTGCCCAGGTTCCAGTTGTTTTGTGGGTTGAACCATGGGTAGTCTCTCGAGTCTTGCCACTGGTTCCTGTCTCCTTGTAATTGTTGTATCTTGGGAAAAAATTCTTCTCGTTCCTGTTTTGATATCCATAGTTTCTAAAGGGTTTGTTGTATCTTTGCTTCCAATAATGCTGGTAGTTTTATTGGTTTCCATATTGGGGTTGGTTATAGATATTTACAAAGTTTGTTTTAGTAAAGTTTTTATTAGGGAAGTTTGTCTTTTTTTTTTTTTTTGGGGGGTTAGGGCTTTTAAGAGTTGGCTTAGGGTTTGTTTTTGGTTTGGGGTCAGTTTCCTTTTTGTTTTCTAATTTATCTACTAGTGATTTCAATGTTATTATAAGAGTCTTAATGTCGTCATTGTCATTGCTTGGTTCTTTCGTTACTTCGGTATTCTTAGGCTTTTCAGTGTTTGTTATATTCTCAATATTGGTTTCCTTGTTACTTTCCTCATTTATCCCTCTTGTTTCCCCCGTGTCTAGAATTTCTTGTCATTTGGTCATAATCACGTCTAAAGCAGTAGCCCCATCTGGTAAGTCCCTTTCCTTATTATCCAATTCGATGACTGTAGATGGTTTTGCTGGCTTTTTCAGATTGTTTTTGTTAAAATCCAGAGAGTATGCTATTATATCCCTAGCAGTGTCTTCGTCAAATTCGTTATAGATAAGATTCCTCACTACACTTATCTGTTCAGATATATGTTCTAAGACCACATTCAACCCCACTGTTTGAATCGCTGCTAGGGCCTTGTAATGATTTTGTTTCTTTCTGTAAGGTATTCATTAGTTACTCTGGATACTTGCACCCCCCCCCCTGGAAGTTTTACTATCTTAATGGGCTTGTCCCATATCAGGTAGGATTCAACTCTTCAGTCTTGGCAATATAATATTGTAGTTTGTTTTAACAGATTACTTGCTTTCTGTTCCCTGTCGCTCGGCAGTTTCTTTGGTCTCCACATCTAGTAATAGGTCCGTTATCCTTTTTGTAAGTAATTTTATCTGAAATTAGCCTGTAAGGAAAAGAATTTTAAGACACCGTCTGAGAGGTCTAAACTGTTGATTGTTGCCCAGGATCCTTTGACGCACTGTTGTGGGTTGGTAATAGCTTTAATTCCTGTCCATTTTAAGATTTTGTCCCTGGTCTCTTCTTCTGCAACTTGTCCCAGTAGGACATCCTCTGGCAGGAAAACTTGGTCGTTTTTGAAGCCTCCCTGTACTTGTTTCCCGTCCTTATGTAGAACGGTAGGCCGTGATCTAACGTCTTGTTGGTTATTTCTTGTGCCACGTGTTCCAGTACCACAACTTCCTTCTCCAGTGGGCAGCTGGTTAGCGGCTGGATGATCTTTGATCCTTGATGCAGTTTCTTCTCCTCTCACAATCAAGTCAGTTTTTATCTCACTGTCGTCTGTCTTGTGTCTGAGTGTTCTACCGGCTTGTCTATGGTCTTAGTAGTCTCAGGTTTATCGTTTTTAGGTTTATCTCCGCCAATTTCTGTTTCCTCCATGACCAATACCTATTGCCATTTGGCCAGCTAGAGCATGTGCTCCCTCCGGGAGGTCCTTGCCCTTATTCTCTAATTCAATTACTTGGGAAGGTTTCGCCAGTTTCTTCCTGTTGTTTTTAATAAATTCAAGCAAATAAGCTACTATGTCCCTAGCAGTTCCTTTATCAAATTCATTATGTATCAGATTTTTCACTACATTGATTTGTTCTGCCAGGTGCTCTAGAGTGATCTTAAGCCCTAGTGTTGGTATCGCTGTAATGATTTTCAGTTTCTTCTTTAATGATCTTAATTAGCCAGTCGGAGTAAGAGCAACAACTTGGCAGTTTCACTATTCTCAACGGCTTCTGCCCAATGTCTGGCAATACAGCCGCATTCGTGGGGTAAATCGCCCCCAACAGCACCTCCACACAGACGGTATGCACTACGTCTGCTCCGCTCCTCCATGTTTTGGAAAACCAGAAGTATAAGCAACGGCCACCAAGGGACAGTAAGCACACCCTCTTACCCCAAGAGCTGAGCAGGGAATGATTAGTGAAGTTGATGTCATAGTATTTGGAAATAATGACAGTAGTGTGAACGATAGCAGAGATCAAGGTGTTGGATTCTGAGATAAGAGGACAAGCAAGCAGCAAGTCCTTTGGTTGTGTTTGCATAAGTGAGGGAAGTGGAAGGGGGGAGAGGTGTTTAAGCGAAGGGGAGGGAAGCTAGCAGAAGAGGGGCCTGGGGTTTAGAAGAAAAGGGGTTAGGAGAGTTTGCAGGTTTGTCTGAGAGAAGAATGTAGTCTTTACGTTTGGGGCATTGGAAGGAGGTAGCAGGGTGAGGTTGGCAGTTTGGACATTTTAGAGGGCTAGAGCAGTTGGTCCAGTAGTGGTCTGGAGAGGAGCATTTAGAACAGATTTGTTTTTTAGAGCAGGAAGACTTATCGTGGCCAAATTCATAGCACTTTAAGCATTGGAGAGTGGGAATAAAATTTGGTATGTAGAGGGAGGTGGTAGGAATGAACATTTTGGCACTGATGCCATGCTGGAGGAGGTAAGAGGCTTCATCAGGTGTGGTACAGCGAATTTTGAGAACATGGGAGTGTGGAGATCTGTATAAGTCTTCTATAGTCACGTTATTTTTGTTAGCAATGTCAAGTTTTAAGTCGTTGAGGTCTTTGTCATAGTCAGCCAGGATGGATTTGTCGACTTTTTTAGCAATTACTGTGCTCCTGGCTCTGTGCTCAGGAGTTCAGTTGATAAAACCAGCCTCAGTTTATTTTATGTTTGGGGAGCAGTAAGTTTTGTAGGAACCCCAGCCTTCTCTTCTGCCAGCTTCCCACCCCTACCCTTAACTACCTCCCCTCCCTCCACCACTCTCCACAAATGCAAACAACCAAAGGACTCTCTACTTCCCTGTCTTCTATAACGGTACCTAACCAAACAAGCAGCCTGATCTCTATTGTACACACCAGAGTCATTCTAGCCAAACATTTTGATATCTATGTAAGAGGTGGGGTTTTGGGACATGGATTATACATTTTTTTTTCAGAGGATATGCAGCTAGGTTAGATAGGATATATGTCTCAAGGGTTATGCAGGTGGAGCGGGTTAGTTGCATCGATGTAGGATTCTCCGACCACAGGGGTGTTTTGGTGGAGTTCGGGTGGGAGGGGGTGGTGGCTACTTATTCAGGTTATTGGAAGCTGAATGTTAGTTTAATGGATGAGGTGGGGCACAGGGAGGTTTTTGCAGATTGGTGGGGGCGGCTGTGGGGGGAGGGTAGGGGTATTGTAGATGTGGTAGGTTGGAGGAGTGGGAGAGCAAAGGTGGCCATTCGCGAGTTTTATCAGAGGGTGGGAAGGGAGGAAGAGAGGTACCGTTTTGGAAAACAAATACTTGGAGGCGCAGTTGCGAGACTTATGACATGCGGGGTTGGCAGAGGCAGGGGGGAAATATATAATTTGCATGGACAGCTTTGGGAAATACAGAATGTGCGGTTTCAAGCTTTTAAGGTCAGGGGTGGTGTGGAAGACGTTCTGTGGGGGGATAAGCCTTCAGCTTTGATGTTGAGTAGATTTCAGAGGAGGCGTAGGGGAATGACAATCATGTCTTTGGAGGTGGATGGGTATAGGGCAGGGCAGGTGGTGAATACGACAGAGGGGATATGTGGGTATGCAGGGCACTGGTTTAGACGGAAGATGGGATATGATGTGGCGGAGGGTAACAAGGTTTTGGAAGGAGTCTTAGAGGGTGTCGATGGAGAAGGGAGGAGAGGTTTGGAGGGAGACATTATGGAAGAGGTGAGGCAATGCAGGAGTTACCATTTAGGGAAGGCGCCAGGAATTTATGAGATTCCTGGGGATTTTTACGTTAGGCATTGGGAGGTGTTACGGGAAGTGTTGAAGGTATTTAATGGGATGAAGGTAGAGAGTAAAATGAGTATAGAGCATAGGACGGGGATCATGGTGTTGGTGCCTAAGGGGCATGATAGGAATACTCTGGCGGGTTATTGGGCTATAACTCTTCTTTGTGGCAATTACAAGATCTTTGCGAAGATCTTGGAGAAGTGCATGAAGAGTTTTGCGTAGTCTTTTGGATGAGGGGCAGTTCGGTGTGCCGGGGAGGAGTATGCGTACAGGGCATTATAGAATCAGGGATTTTATTGAGAGGAGAGGGGGGAGCAGTGTTATCAGCTTGGATTGGGAAACCGCTTATGATAGGGTGGAAAGAGGGATGTGGAAGATTTTGGAGAGGCAGGGGTTTGGGGAGGAGGTGGCAGGTTGGGTGAAAATGCTTTATGAAGGGGCACAGTTTTGGGTCCAGATTAATGGGATGTTAGGGGAGGTTGTGAGCATGGGTAGGAGACTGAGGCAGGGTTGTCCTGCATTTCTGCTTTTCTTCACATGTCTTCAGAACCCCTTTTATGGGTTGGTAAGGGAGGGGGGTGTGGGAACAGGTAGAGGATCCAAGGTTGGCCCCTGGAATTGTGGGTTACGTAGATGACACCACGACTCTGGTGGGCAGTGAGGAGAGTTTAGCCAATGTGGACAGGATTGTCGTTTTTTTGGGGGGGAAAGCTACAGGGATGGGGGGTCAATAGAATGAAGTCCAAGCTGATGGAGGTAGGCATGTGGGAGGGAGGGGCATTGGGGAGGGGTGTGGGTGGATTTTGGTAGAGAGGATTAAGATTTGTGGGATAACTTTTGCTAGGGATGTTCAGGAGGCACAAAGGATTAAGTCAGCAGAAGTGGTGGATGCTGCCATAAGGATGGGGGGTTGGAAACTGGGGGAGGTAACTTTTGCAGAGCTATAGTTATTATTACACTCATTTATAGTAGGTTGTGGTTTGTGGGTGCGATATACCCCTTTTGTGAGGACATACTTCGCTTGCAAAGGAAAGCTTTAAGGTTTATTTGGGCATATGGTAGGCATTGGTTGCATCAGGATGTAGTTATGGCGAGGGTGAGGTTAGGGAGGGTTGGGATTGATACCTTTGCATTGTAGATTGTTGGGTGTGTATGTGAAGCAGGAATTCCTGGGAGGGGGGGGGGATATCGAGGAGAATGGGTAGATCGAGTAATGTGGGTTGTGAGGTGGTGGTGGGGTGCAAGGGATGTGCTGACTTGTGAGGCGATCTTAAGATTTTTGTTGGTTGTGAGGGATCCTGGGAGGATTAAGAAATAAACTTGACAGGGTTGGGGAGGATAATTTAGAGGTTGTACGGGGGAAGGCGGAGTTTTTCCCTATACAACTGGAAGGTGTGGTTTTGGATAAGAAGGGTAAAAGTTCCGTCGAGGGTAAGGGAGACAGGTTATCGTTTCCTGCATGGTGTCTTAGCATCACGAGCACAGCCGTTTTGTATGGGTATAGTAGATGGGTCGTGTCCTCTTTGCGAGGAGTTGGACACGGCGTATCATTCTGTGTATTTTTTGCAGGGATTTGGATGATGTGCAGGTTTGGCTTGGGAGGGTGTTTAGGAGTGTGGGAGGGGGGTATCAATCTTACGGGGTTTAAGCTTGAACTTCGGGGGTTGTACCAAACATGTTCAAAGGGTGTTAGTGCATGCAAGTGTTGCCTGTGGGCTGCCGTCAAGAGTGGAGGTGTATGGTGCGCCAAAGTCTGGTGCAGGCGTGTAAATAGCTCAGCCGCTTTTCAGCAATATGGCGTCTGGTGGAAGGAGGAGGATCAACACCGTGTGTGTTGAGGTTTCGCAGGGAGCAGTGTACCCCGACAACTCTAATGTTTTGTTTCCTGCGATTCTCCGCAATACGTATGGCATCAGTACTGAGGAATTGCGAGGTATAGCACTGAATGGTGCGCACCACATCTTTGTCAAGTTTGCTATGGCAGTGGCGTATCAGAGGATCGTGGATGGCTTCCAGGACAAACAAATGGTGATCAACGCTGGCCTGGAGGTACACTTGAGGGATGTCTCTCGATATTATACCTTTATTCGAGTTCGTAACATACCATTTGAAGTTGATGATACGGATATTTGCGAGGTGTTCCGGCAATTTGAAGTGGTCCATACGGCTGTGATTGGCCAGTGGACCGACGACATTTATGCAGGATTGCAAGAAGGGTTGTATTCCCTCAAAATGACTACGCAAACCTATCCCTTCGTATGTTGTCCTCGAAGATTTTATGACAAATTTACATTACATATGCTGGCCAGCAAAGGACCTGCAGCATATGTGGAGCATATGATCATGTTGCAGCTACTTGTGGGATGACTGACTGCCATCGGGATGAACGCATGGAGGAAGCGGTGGTTGACAAGGTGGAGTGTGGTGCCAGTACCCACTAGTGTGGGAAAAAGTAACAGATGAAGTGATGAGGTGGACGAGCAGGGTGTCACCTGTGAGAGACTGCCTGAGGGCTCGGGTGCAGAACAGCTAGATGGTGGGGTTGCACCTGTGGAAGTGAGGATTTTGCAGGGGGATTTGCCACCTGTTTTGCAAGATGCCCTTAGAGATTTTCTTGTGGATGTGTCCCATTAGGGCCTGGTGATAGGCAAGAGATGCCTGTGGAGATCCCTGGGAAGGGAGGGCTTATGTCACAGAACAGAGCCTATTATTTGGTGGTGAAGGATGTGATGGCTGTCGTCCACAGGCAGGATGATCAGCTGGAAAATGTGGCAATGGAAACTAGTGGTGATTAACGTAAAAGGCCTGTAGAAAAACCAATCATACCATGGGTGGGGTTCGAACCCACGGGCACAGTCTCAAAACTCCAGACTGTCGCATTAGCCACTGGTCCAGCTAGTTTCATTACGATTCATCCAACTAGGTATATTTCTACACCATAGGAAGGTTAGCATAGGCACCACTGTGTCCACAAATGCTGGCCCAGTGGCTTATGCGACGGTCTGGAGTTTTGAGACTGACCGCGAGTTCGAACCCCACCCGTGGTATGGTTTGTTTGCAATCGTGTCATTACGATTTTGCGAGTCAAAAGGCCTTTAGGTACATCCGATGAGGATGTGCTTACGTCTGTGCAGAGTTTGTACAACGGCATGGGTAGATGTGGTCTGCATGGGACAGGGAGGGTTGTCAGGGAGAGACAGGCCTAAACGTGGTCAGGGGGCAAAGGAGAAGGGAGGAGGGGCGCCCAAAATCCAGAGGGAAGCCCCCTATGTAGTTTTCAGAAGTCTTACCATAAATGTTAATGGCCTTCGGGCTGAGGTGAAATAACGATGGCTAGAGGCGACTATGCGACGTTTTAAGGTAGACGTTTGTTTCGTACAGGAACAATTTTAGGTGTGCGAGGGATTCGTGTTTGAATGGGTTCAGTGTATGCAGGTAGTTCCGGGAAGTTAAAGGGAGGGGCTGCTGTGGTAATGAATGAGGTCAGCCCTTTTAAGCTATTAGCATGGGAAGCAGATGAGGAGGGTAGGGTGGTAAAGGTGGATGGAGTGTGGGGTGATGTGCACGTGTGTTTTATAATTGTATATATGCCAGCAGATCAAAGTAGGCGTACTAAGGAAACTTTTGTGAGGGACGTTCCCATGTACCATTTGAGAGGTTTGCCTGTGGTAACAGTTCAGGGAGGAGATGAACTGTGTAATAAGAGATAAGGATGTAGAGCCTAGGGGAGCAGAGTGTGTCCTGAGGGTGTTGCAGGAGGTGTTAGGAGTGGCAGGGGTGGTGGATGTAGTTAGGGAAAGTGGATGGTGTGTGGAGCACACATTTGTGAGGTGGGGATATCAGACACGATTAGATAGGATTTATGTAACTAGGGCGATACAAGTCGATAGGGTGGAGGCAATCGACGTAGGGTATTCCGACCATAGGGGTGTATTGGCAGATGTTAGTTGGGATGGGATGATTAAGAGGTGTGATAGCTATTGGAAATTGAATGTTAGTTTACTTCAGGGTGTAGGTGCAGGAGAGAGCTTTGCTGCATGGTGGCAGGCACAATGGGTAAGAGGTCGGAATGCTGGGGATTTGCTGGGTTGGTGGGAAATGTGGGCGAAGCAGTGTATCAGGATCTATTATACGAAAATGGGCAGGGAGGAGAATTGGAGAAAATTTGGGTTGCAGAGGTACTTGGAGGGTTAGCTGGAGGATTGTTACAACAGGGGAGGAAATTCTAGGGTGGAGAAGATGGGGTTTTGAAGGGTCGTCTGCAAGACTTGCAGAATGAAAGATTTAATGCAACACAGGTGAGAGGAGGGTTAGAGGAGGTCTTGTGGGGTGACAGGCCATCGGCCTGTGTGCTCTGGCATTTTAGGAAGTGACAAAGGGACACGACTATGATGATGGAGGTGTCAGGATTTGGGGGTACAGGGGGGGGGACAATTGCTGAGAACTACAGAAGGGATAAGTAACTATGTAGATCACTGGGTTATGGGGTATTTGCAGGAGGGAGAGGGGAGGGTGAGGGAACAGGCTGTAATAGGAGAGGGGATTGGGTGTATTGTTAGTAAGGAAGACAGTGCAGGGTTTGAGCAAGGGTAAGGCACCTGGATTAGATGGTCTCCCTAATGATTTTTATGTGCATAATTGGGACACCTTACGGGATTGCTTAGTAAAGGTGTTCAATTGCATGAAGAATGGGAAGGTATTGTGAAGTATGCAGAATACAGAGGTTGTGGTATTGGTGAAGAAAAAAAAGAGGAATGTAGGACGATGAAGGATTATACATTTATTACTTTAATGTGTGCAGATTATAAGATCTTTAAAGTTGCTAGGTAATAGGCTTAAAAATGTTTTGGGGGACAGTCTTGCATAACAGGCAATGTGGAATTCCGGGTAGAAGCATGGAAGTAGGTCATGGCAAAATTAGGGGTTTTATTGAAGGTAAGGAAGGGGTGGGGTGTTTGATATTTATTGGAGTGCAACCTACGATAGCATGGAAAGGTGTATGTTGTATGATATTATGAGACAACAGGGTTTTGGGGACGAACTAGTAGGCTGGGTAGAGCCTATGGGGTAGCAAGGGTTAGGGTGCAGGTAAATGGTAGGTTGGGAAGGGAGGTGCCTATGGATAAGGGATTGAGACAGGGATGCCCCTTGTCTCAAATCTTGTTTGCATGCCTGCAAGACCCCTTTTATCGTTTGATTTCAGTAGGGGTGGGTGCAGGGATTGTCTGATATGTGGAAGATACCACGGTGCTGGTGCGAGATGCTGAGGGGTTAGAGAATGTGGGGCGTATTGTGGGGATTTTTGGGAAGGCTACTGGCATGAAAGTTGTTGCAGCCTCCTACCTAACATGATAGTTAGGTAGTTACCCTGCCGGCCGGCAGTACCACTGGAAACGTTATCAGACCCAATGTTTGACTACTGAGCCGGCTTGACTGAGTGCACCAGACACCTGGTGACAGGACCTGTTTTGAGACTCAGACTGGATTGAGTGTATTCCTGACTTTGGAATTGCTGGTGACAGACTCACAGCGTATCTGGATATTGAGAGTATTCACCAGACTACCTCATGGCGTACATTGATTGGTTGGACACCCGTGGACAGACTTCTAAACTCAGGGATTTGTGCATCTCTCATCAGGAACACTGACGTGGACATCAGGGTGTGTAGTACCTGATGAGATATGCGAGATGCGATGGACAGAAGCAAGGAAAGTCCGGGTGTGTTATACCTGGTAGGCGTGTCAGGCGACACGGACTAGCCAGGGTGTGTTGTACTCAGCCTTATTGTGAAAAGTCAGTGTGAACCCAGTGTTTGTCAGGTGACACGAAACAAGTTAGAGTCGTGAAATTTAGTGTTTGGTTGTCGGATGACGTGGTGCAAAGGTTTTAGAGATTGTGTTTGTGATACAAGGGGCATGCCATGTGGCACAGAAAAGGTGTCTTATGGCTCAGAGAAGGGTGTCATGTGACAGAAGGCATGTTGGGTGACACTGAGGGCGTGTCATGGGACACAGAACGGGTGTCGTGAGACCCCGTGAGAAGGCGTGCCATAATACAGAGATAAGGGTGTCTGAGGACACTGATTGAAGGCATATTCGACACTACTTCCAAAACATCCCCTTCACCTGTCCTCACAACCTGGCTGTTAGTCTTCAATCTTCACGGTCCCATTATCATCTACACAACTTAGGCTCGACCTAACTCCAACATTAACATTCCTGACTTAACGCTCCTCTTTAATCACTCAAACATTCCTGTCAATCTTCTTTCTGACCTAAATGCTAAACATACTGACTTCCATGACACATACACTAACACCCATGGTAACCAATTGAAACACTTAACACAAAAACACAGACAGGAAAATATTTTCACCCTCACCCTCACTTCCACTCTTTCTTTGGCCCTTTGGGTCAGGGAAAACCTGATAATCATTACAAGCAGAGCCAACCTCTACCTTCACCACCACATTACACTAGGCCCCCTCTCCGGCTCAGACCACATACCCATCACATCACTTCAAACCCCATTCTCATTCCCTCCAGACATATCCCTTCCTTTATAATATGTGAATCCTCACTGGGATGTTTATACATCACTTAAACACTAACCTCTCATAACTACGATAACAGACCTACATCAGACATCGATACAGATTGCTCTCATACATGACTAACACAAGCTGCTGAAAATGCAGTTCCTAAAAAACGATACACTGTCAAATACTCCTTCCGTCCTTCTGAAAAGAAAACTCCTCTACTACTGTCACTGCTTTGCCACCAACCACCATAGATTTGCACATGTCAGTAAAGACTACACTTTCCTGAGAAATAACATCCGTAGCTTGGATGAGGACCATGCCAAACACTGGCTATCCCTCATCCAGGCTGCTGACTCTCAGCATACGAAAAGGGAATTCTGGACTTCCATCTTGAAAGTCACTGGAGTCTCAAAAACACTTCCAACACAACATCACAGACCTAACACAAGCAGCACATGCTTTCAAAGACAGGAAAATATTTTCACCCTCACCCTCATGACCCAGCTGCACAACACAAGATGTAGAACACTGGGTATCCACACAGACATCACATATCCTGACCCTATAATACAACTATCCTCCCTCACCTCCACCCACAGTCTCAACACTCCTTTCTCTCAACCTCTTGTTAAATCCTTAATCTTGAAGCTTCCTCCTAAAGCTCCTTGACACTCGCCACATTCTCCGCCACCTCCCTGACTTGCTTCTGGCTGCTTCACTTCCCTATTCAAATCTGCTATAGCCACACTCGTCCCCAAACCCAACAAGGGCCCAACTGACCCTAGTAACTATAGACCCATCAGCCTACTAGAAACTTTCGGTAAGACCTTTAAACGACTCGTTAACCAAAGACTAAGGACTCGCCTAGAGACTAACCACCACCTGATCGACGGACAATTTGGCTTCCGCCAACACCACTCGGCACAAGCAGCTCTAAACATCATTCTGAATTATATTCTAATCAACAAGGCCAAAGGATGTACAACGGCCCTGGTTGCTAAGGACGTGGAGAAAGCCTTCGACACGGTCTGGCACTAGGAGCACAAGTACAAAAAATGTAACTTTTGACCTTCCCCCGAATGTCAAAAAATTACTATGCAATTTCCTTAATGGCCGTACGATGCGAATTCAGAATCTGACTACCTTCACCCTTCATGCTAAAGTTCCCCAGGGTTCTGTGCTCTCTCCTATACATCTTTTACACAAACGACATTCCTGACCCAGCACATTACAACTCACACTAGCATATGCTGATGACATCACACAGCTCACTTCACACGAACAATGCAGATATATATCACTGAACACAACGCGAAGTAGACAGGATCAGTGCCTGGGAGATTTGGGCGCATTAAAACTAATGCCAATAAATCTAAGATTACCTACTGCTTTCCAAAAGGACGCCCACCACTACCTGTTGACCTCAGAACCACCACTACAAGAACACCCATTCCACGAACACCACAGTCCTAGGAGTTAATGTGGACTCCAGTCTCAGACTACACACCCACAAACTCCAAAAGAGCTGTACAAGCTCAGAGGCTCACACCCTCACACTAAACTACACCTGTACAAGGCCCTTATACGACCATTTATCTCTTAATCCACCTCTCTCTCGCTGACAAAACAAACGTCCTGAAACTGCAGCGAATCCAGAACCCTGCACTGCGGTGGGTGCTGGGCGTGGAGTGGGATGACTGCCAGAAGTGTCTCCACAACAGGATTCGCACCCCGGCGCTGAACGTGTTCTGGAAAGGGCTCAGTGACAATTAGACCGACTAGAAACCCACCAAGACACTTGGACAACCTTCCTTGACGAAGTCATCAGACTGTCATACGACACTAAACCTCTTCCAATCCTCCTGCTCCTCTCTACACCTAAACCTCTCTCTCTTACCTCTAATTCTTATCGTCTACCCTGCCCTTTGCAGGTGTGGACCTTAAAAGACGTCAGTTTTACCAAGCCAACTTTCTTGCCTTTCCCTCTCCAATCCAATCGCATTTGAGAAGCAGACAACAGCAAACCAGCCATGACGTTGTGCCGCCAACTGTGTGAATGCACTGTACCTCCTAAACCAAGTCCAGTACCTCCAGTGCGCCAAACACGTTCTTGCAGTCAGCACGGCTCAGCAACTATTCCCTCTACTATGCCAACTATGCCTTCCTCTCACCCATTATTCTCCTTTCCAATCTCCATTTCACCCACATGGGTCTTACCTGTGAGTAGAAAAAAAATGGCCTCAATGTCCAAGGAGACTAGTCTCAAGTTCTATGGGGCCTTTCTATTTCTCTAGTAACAAGTCCAGCAGGGGCATTACGAGGACAGTCATGAACTTGTCTACTGGTCTGGTTGGTGCAGCACAGCCCGACAATACCAGTCTAGTCTTAAAGGTTGTTATTTCCGTGTTCATTTCCTTGCGAGTTTTGGGAAGGAAATACATGTTCGGAATTTTAGCCTTAAAGCTAAGCAAGGAATCCCTCAGGGTTACTGACAACTCCTTTTTCTCCCTTGTTATACAAGTCCAGGATCAGGCTTCTGCTTCTGTCCTTAATTGCCTGAAAAGCGGATTCTGGGTCCACTAATTTGGTGTTGGTCTGTGTTCTCCACGTATTTATTCCCCGCTTTTATGTAGTTGGAGGCTTGAAACACTACAATTCCTGATCCTTTGTCGGCGTTTGTGATCACTATGTATTTTCTATCTGCCAGGTTTCTGTCTTTAGCTTTCAGGTTAGGTCTATCTGTTTCCTTTTTCTCTAGGGCCAGGTTTATATCCTTAAGTTTATTTTTCAATCCTTTGAGTTTCATGCTGGGTTCAGTGTCGTTTTTATCCGGTTTCAGATATTTTTCGGAAGTAGTCTGGGTGGTTCTTTTCTTGTTTTCCCTTTTGTCTCCTGTCATGTGTCAGGAAGGCTCTCACAGTCTCCTTTGATTTGCTTTTCTAGATTTCCCAGTTTCTATTCTATTCTTCGATCGGGTCTGAGTTGAGGGGAGGGGGGCGGGACGAAGGATAATCTTCTGCTCAGAAGACTCTTCTCTGTCTGAGATGGACTTCCGAGATTACTAAATTTACCAAGTCGGGTAGTTTTGGAAGTTTTGCTGGTATCTTCCTACCCCGTTCCATTGTTGTGGGTAAGTCTGAAGGTTTTGTTGGTTGGCTCCTTCCTTTCCCATTCCAGTGGTATGGGTGCTGTTCCCATTCCATGTTCTTTTTGGGGATATTATGGGCGGGGGGTTTGTTGGTGGGAAGTGAAAAAAATTAATGGTTTATATAGCCTTGATTGTTGTGGTTGTAGTACGGTCTATTATTTCCATTGTTGCGGTTGTATCCTTGGTAGTAGTAGTATCATTGGAAGTTATTGTGGATGGTTGTGTTTATATGCAGGTTTATTGTGGCCGTAGTTTCCATAAGCTTTTTTTTTATTTTTAGTGAATCCCTTATATGGAGTTTTGTAGCTTGGGTTTTTATTTTTTTTTTGTTCCCACTCTGGTGTTTAGTATTATTCGTTTGGTTGCTTGTGTAAGTCTTCCCCGTTAGTTTATCCTCCTGTTTGTGTGTTGTTCACTCCGTTTAATTCTGGTTGGTTACAGGTTCCTCCTTTATGTTTTTACTGTTTGTTTCTTTTGGGGTTTCTAGTTTTTCTACCAGTGTCTTGAGTGTCAGCATTAGAGCCTTAATTTCAGAGTGGCTTTCTTCAGGCTTTTCTTTCTGGTTTTCGTCTCTGGATCCTCTATTATTTCTTCTGATTCCACAGTCTCTTCTATTCTGCTTGTATCTCCTAGGCTACTGGGGTGTGCCAGAGGTTCCTCCTTATTCACTATGGTCCTTGCGGTTATTTTAGTGATGTTTTCTACCATGTTCATATCTTGGATTTCCTGCCAGTCAGGAGAATGTCCAAGGTGTGCACTCCTTCAGGGAGGCTTTTCATCCCCCCCGAGTCCTCTTTTTCCACTAGTAAGGGAGGGAGGGGTAGTGGGTCTCCTTGGGTGCCTGTTGAAGTCTAGAGCTAGTGTAGATGACTAGCAGTTTCCTCCCAGAATTTCTCATGAGATTTTTTTTTTTTTTTTTAGTACTCGCCTAATTGTGGTTGCCGAGGTATCATACCTAGTCTTAAAGTTATGTATGGATCCTGCCTCCACTACTTCACTTGATAGCCTATTCCACTTCCTGACTACTCTGAAGAAATACTTCCTAACATCCCTTTGACTCAGATGAGTCTTCAACTTCCAATTGTGACACCCTTGTTTCTGTGTCCCCTCTCTGGAACATCCTGTCTGTCCACCTTTCCCTAGGGCTTGTATAGCTGCCAGGTATTTGTAAAGTTTCTGTTTCTGCCTCTATTGTTATTTAGCCAATCAGGATAAGGGCATGTAGTTGGCATGTTGGCTACTTTCAGAGTTTTTTATCCTATGTCTGGAGTTACTCCTGCTTTCTCGCAGTCTTGGATGTATCTCAGTTTACTCTAGAAACTGTCAAATTCCCTGTATTGTTGTCTTACGAAGGTTGCAGCCTTATTTTCCTTCGTATTGAGTATTTTCTTGTGTCTCCAGTTTTCCTTCACATCTGGTAGAGGGTCTTTTATCCTTTGTGAATGTTATTCTGTGTTATTGGTCTGAACGGTAGATGTTTCAGGATCCCGCCTGTGGTATCCACACTGTATGGTTGCCCAAGCTCCTTTGAAATATAGATGCGGGGTGTGACAGCTTTGACCCCACTATCTTAACCAGGTGTCTGTGGCTTCTGCTCCTGGGTCAAGTTGTACGCCCTCTGAAGGGTATACTTCTGTAAAACCTCCATACATTACTTCTCCATCCTTATGTCCATTGATCGCACAAGATAGATCGTGCCTCCTTTCACTGTATTGGGACTATTTCCTGGTCGTTTGTTAGGTGTTATGCTGTTCTGGCCTTCATACACAATAATCGTAAGGCTCAGTTTTTCAACTAGTCTGTGGTTTAATTATTTCTTTATTTTAAATTTCTCTGCTCTATTACCATTTGGGTTTATATTAGATCCATTATCTCAGTATATTAACATTGTGTATATCTTTCTCACACCTCGCCTTCTCGAGGTTGGGAGTTTATTATCTATTTTTGCTCTAGTAATCATTTGTTTCTCGTATAGAGTATCTAAGGTCTTTGATGTCAGAGCCAGTGCAGGTATTAAACTTTTTATATATTACCAGTGATAATGAAATTCAGTAGGTATTTTTATAAGATGTGAATCCTCACTAAAAGGAGTACCAGTTCTTGCCTAGCTTCGCGTTTACAAGTATCAGGACTCCATCGTCATCAGACTCATCAGATCCAGCTACCATCAGGACCCCCATCAGGACTCCCATCAGGACTCCCCCCCATCAGGACTCCCCATCAGGACTCCCCATCAGGACTCCCCTCAGACTCCCCATCAGACTCCCCCATCAGGACTCCCCCTCAGGACTCCCCCATCAGGACTCCATCAGGACTCCCCCATCAGGACTCCCCATCAGGACTCCCCATCAGACTCCCCATCAGGACTCCCCATCAGACTCCATCAGGACTCCCCATCAGGACTCCATAGGACTCCCCCATCAGGACTCCCCATCAGGACTCCCCATCAGGACTCCCCCATCAGGACTCCCCATCAGGACTCCCCATCAGGACCATGACTCCCCATCAGGACTCCCCATCAGACTCCCCATCAGGACTCCCCACATCAGATCACCCCATCGGGACTCCCCATCAGGACTCCCCATCAGGACTCCCCATCAGGACTCCCCATCAGGACCCATCAGACCCCCATCAGGACTCCCCCATCAGGACTCCCCCATCAGGACTCCCCCATCAGGACTCCCCCATCAGGACTCCCCATCAGACTCCCCATCAGACTCCCATCAGGACTCCCTCATCCCCATCAGGACTCCCCCATCAGGACTCCCCCATCAGACTCCCCCATCAGGACTCCCCCCATCAGGACTCCCCCATCAGACTCCCCCATCAGGACTCCCCCATCAGGACTCCCATCAGACTCCCCCATCAGGACTCCCCATCAGGACTCCCCATCAGGACTCCCATCAGGACTCCTCCCCCATCAGACTCCCCATCAGGACTCCCCATCAGGACTCCCCATCAGGACTCCCCATCAGACTCCCCATCAGTGACTCCCCCATCAGGACTCCCCATCAGGACTCCCCCATCAGGACTCCCCATCAGGACTCCCCATCAGGGCTCCCCCATCAGGACTCCCCCATCAGGACTCCCCAGACTCCCACAGACTCCCATGGGACTCCCCATCAGGACTCCCCCATCAGGACTCCCCATCAGGACTCCCCATCAGACTCCCATCAGGACTCCCCCATCAGGACTCCCCATCAGGACTCCCCATCAGGACTCCCCATCAGGACTCCCCTCAGACTCCCCATCAGGACTCCCCATCAGGACCTCCCCCATCGAAGGACTCCCCCATCCAGGACTCCCCCATCAGGACTCCCCATCAGGACTCCCCCATCAGGACTCCCCATCAGGACTCCCCATCAGACTCCCCTCAGGACCTCCCCCATCAGGACTCCATCACTCCCCATCAGGACTCCCCATCAGGACTCCCCATCAGGACTCCCCATCAGGACTCCCCATCAGGACTCCCCATCAGACTCCCATCGGACTCCCCATCAGCTCCCCCATCAACTCCCATCAGACTCCATCGGCCCTTCCCCACTTGAGAGCGCTTACATTAGCTATAAAACTGCAACATTAACACCTCCTTCAGAGTGCAGACATTGTACTTCCATATCCAGGACTCAAGTCCGGCCTGCCGGTTTCCCTGAATCCCTTCATGTTACAGTGCTCACACTCCAACAGCACATGTCCTAAAAACCAATTATCTCCATTTGCTTCTATCTAACACGCTCATGCATGCTTGCTGGAAGTCCAAGCCCCTCGCACATGGAACCTCCTTTAACCCCTCCCTCCAACCTTTCCTAGGCCGACCCCTACCCTGCCTTCCATCCACTACATATTTATGCACTCTCTAAGTCATTCTATTTTGTTCCATTCTCTCAACATGTCCGAACCACCTCAACAACCCCTCTGGATAAGTTTTGGTAATCCCGCACCTCATCCTAATTTCCAAACTACGAATTCTCTGCATTATATTCACACCACACAATGACCTCAGACATGACATCTCCACTGCCTCCAGCCTCCTTGTTGCAACATTTACCAACCATGCTTCACACCCATACAAGAGCATTGGTATAACTATAATGTCATACATTCCCCTCTTTGCTTCCATGGACAGTGTCTCCACAGACTCCTAAGTGCACCACTCACCACTCGGCTATTGGGAGGATGAGAGGTTGGGGAGTGGGGGAGGTTACCTTATTGCAGAGAGTCATAGTTAATGTATTAGTATATAGTAAATTGTGGTTCCGGGCGGTAGTGTATCCCCTATTGGAGGTGGACGTGAGGAGATTGTTGGGTCAAGTACTGAGTTTTATATGGGGGCATGGGAGGCACTGGGTAAGCAGAGAGGTTGTGGAAACAAAGGAGGTGGGGGGGGGGTTGGGGTTGATACCATTGAGGTGTAGGTTGCGTAGCGTTT
The DNA here is from genome assembly GCA_009830355.1 of Cherax destructor. Taxonomy (NCBI): domain Eukaryota; kingdom Metazoa; phylum Arthropoda; class Malacostraca; order Decapoda; family Parastacidae; genus Cherax; species Cherax destructor. Next base: position 68,464 of record WNWK01007756.1, read on the forward strand.
TCGTGAGGCATGAATTTTTTGCGGAGAGGGAGAGTTGGGGGTCGACAGGTGGGTTGGTAATGAGGTAGGTACAAAGATGGTGGGAGGGAAAAGACATCCTGTTGTGTGAAGCGATATTGAGGGGTTTAATGGTGATGAGGGAGCCTGGTAAGAGTAGGGTTAAAAGATTGGATAGGATGGGGTTGGAGTGGAGGTGGTTACATAAATTAAAATTGAAACCAAGAGTACGGGAGACAGGGTATAGGTTTTTGCATGGATGTTTAGCTTCAAAAGCGCAATTATTTATTATGGGAGTCGTACGTGATGGGGTATGTAGTAGGTGTGGGGAGATGGAAACTGCATATCACGTTATCTATTTTTGTAGTGATTTGCAGGGGGTGAGGGAATGGTTTGGGGAGGTGTTGAGACAGATAGGTGAGGGACAGGTTTCTGTTTTAAGGGCTTTGAGTTTGGACTTTGGTCAGTTTTCGGACAGCACAAGTAGGAGTTTATCACATTTGGTTTGGGATTATATTTTTTTGTCTTGGTGTCTCAGGGATAATGTGGGGGAGGGAGCGTATAGGGGCTGTGAGAGCGGCTTTTTTTAGGACTAAGTGTAGGAATAAAGACTTTATATGGTAGAGCATGGGAGGGGGCTTTTTCTCAGGCGTACAGGGACATGACGGTGTATAGTTTAAGGGGTGAGGGGTGGGATAGGGTGGGAGGGTATGGATTAGGGGCAGGGTGAGGGTGGTGTCGAGGTTAGGTGTGGGACGGGCATGAGTGGATAGGATGGGAAGGGAGGGGTAGGGGGTTCAGTTAATAGGACGTCAGGTGGAGGGGTTGTTTTTTCAACGGGTTATAGGCTGAGGTGCTTTTGCTTCGGAATTGTCTGTCTAAATGTTAATGGTGTAGTGTTGGGTGTAAACGTAAGGGGGTCTTAGGTGGACCTCTGGTTATGGTATCTTCTTGGAACGATTACAGGTTGTTAATTTATTACACTTTTTAATATTATTGTTTTTGTGTGTGGTAGTAACTTTTCTTTATGTGATGGGCATAGATATGAGGGGTTGCCCATGAGTCACATGTAAGGATAAGCTTTTGTGTGTTAATGAAAGCATTTTTTTTTAGAGTGGTAGGATGGTGTTGTTCTTATATGTTGTATAATGATATTATTGGTTATTCTTAGCCATGGCCTCATTTTATGAGGTCGGAATGGTGTAATATGGTGTGAGGTTTGTTTATGTGCGGTTGGGTAGCACATTTTTATGTTTATTTGTTCAAATATGTGTGCGTGTGGAGAATGATTTGGGGGTATGGTTGTTAATAGGGTAGGGGTAAAATGGGGGGGGGATGTGTTGGGAGAGGTTTTGTGGTTGGTGTTATTTGTTGATTTAATTGGGGAAAGGGTTTTCATTTTATAGTCAGACATGTTATTTATATTTGTAATGTTTTTGTGTATCATTGAAAAGGTACCTAACATTATTAGGATTTTGGGTTCTGGAATGTATTGTTTTTTTGTTTGTTTTATGTAATCCATTGTTGGATTGATGCATATTGTTAGTTAAGTTGATGTGTGTAGACGTGGTTGATGGTATGTTGGGTATGTGTGTAGTTTGAGTGGTGACGAGGCGGTGGGTTGAGACGTGTACCTTGCTGTTGGTACAGAGGAATCTACACATAGGTTTATTTTTGGGTGCCCAATAGGTGTTATTGGTGCTTTAATCAAATGAGAGTGGAGTTATTGTTATGTGGTAAAGTATGTCAAAGTTTTTGTAAGGCATACTTGTTTATTGGTGTGGAAAACATTGTATTTGTATATAAGTGTTATCAATAAAAAAAAAAAAAAAAGTACTGCTTTTTATTAGAGTTGAATAACATGCCATTGTGGTATTGGTATATAAGGAAAGTTTGACATAGTGAATATTGTCTTTTGTACATAATGTACTTGTGTACTCTTGTGCCTTTGTAATAAAGTACATTCCCATTATATTTGTACAAATGTTAATGTGTATTTCGGAGGAGGGAACATGGATTAATGTCTCACGAAATCGTAATGACACGATTGCAAACAAACCACATACCACAGGTGGGGTTCTAACCCGCTGTCAGAGTCTCAGAACTCCAGACCGTCGCACAAGCCACTGGGCCAGCTAACACAGTGGTGCCTATGCTAACTTTCCTATGGTGTAAAAATATACCTAGTTGGATGAATCTTATTAAGCTAGCTCGCCCAGTGGCTTACGCGACTGTCTGGATTTCTGAGACACTGACCGTGGGTTCGAACCCCACCCGTGGTATGTGGGATGGATTAATGTTATGGGATTTGTGTTTGTGTGTTTTGTGAAGATTTGTGAAAATGTATTGGTGGTGGGGTCAGTGACCCTTTTATATAATTGAACATACCTATGTTTTCTAAATATAAAAAAAACACTTATGACCCACTTTTGCATCTGCCCCTTAATATCAGAGATATTAAACAAGGGAAGTGTTTTTGGTATGCCCAAATGAGACCGAACTGTGGAATAAAATCACATCGATATTAAAAGATGACAACACCAAATCGGACTTCATAAAAACATGACAGCATTCTAACAGTTGGGAATGTAAAAATCTGGGGCAGATGGTGCTATCGTCCCTGGTACAGATGTTGAAATGGTAGACAGTAACTGTAAGAATGGAGAAAAATGATAGTGACCTGAAGAGGGACAGGAGCTCTAGTGAAATAAATGATGGGGAAACAGGTGTAGACAATGACAAAAAACAGTGTTACAAACTAGCAATACCACGGTAGATAGTAAACAGGGGATGCCCAGGAAATACTGAAGATAAATTACCAGAAACTCATGAAGGCTACATTGTTAGCACTAGTGTCGAAGACAGAAGCGAGACAGGAACACACCCACCAATAGGGAATACAATTGGGAACAGTCATAAAAACCAGGGCAAACAGAAACCAGGCCTATGTGAATATTATGCAATTATGATCACCCCAGAAAATGCCGGGCTACAACCTATACAGGTGTGACAGAGTGAACTGGCAAAAAGGGGAGGGGGTTGGCCTGTATATCAGTCACTTATATGTTCAGAACTACTAAATGCCTCAAATGATGTAGTTGACGTATTAGCAATAAAGATCGAGAATCAAAACCTGGTCATAGTTGTTGCATACAAGCCCCCGGATGCAACGTCCCAAAAATTTCAGGAACAGCTTCTGAAAATTGACCACTGTCTGGAAAATCTTCCAGCTCCTGCCCCCAACATCTTGCTCCTGGGGGATTTCAACCTAAGGCACCTAAAATGGAGGAACATTGCAAAGAATGTGGTAGCAGACATAACACCAGGAGGCAGCTCAGATGAAAACTCGCACACACATGAACTTTTAAATCTCTGCACCAAATTCACCTTAAACCAGCAAATAGTATAGCCCACAAGATTAGAGAATACGCTGGACCTCATCACCACCAACAATGATGATCTGATACGAAATGTCATCATATCAAAAACAATATACTCAGATCACAACATAATATAGGTCCAGACATGAATGCGGGGAGCCCCAGATCAACAAAATGTGATCAGCCGCGAGGGAGCCTTCTCCAAATTCAACTTCAATAACAAAAACATAAGGTGGGACCAAGTAAACCAAGTCCTAAATGATATAAACTGGGAAAATAGATAAGCATCCCGGATCCTAACCTATGTCTAGAACAAATTAACTCTGTGGCACTTGAGGTTTGCTCAAGGCAAATTCCCTTAAGGAGGAGAAATGCAAACTAGAAAGAGAGGCACTCCTTATACAGGCGAAGGCAAAGAATAACAGAGCGTCTACAAGAGGTCAATATATCCGAAATACGAAGGGAGACTAGTCAGAGAAATAGCAAACATCGATTTAAAACTAAAGGAATCTTACAGGAATCCAGAAACGCGGGAAGAACTAAAAGCCATAAATGAAATTGAAAGAAAACCAAAGTATTTCTTTTCTTATGCAAAATCAAAGTCGAAAACAACAACCAGTATTGGGCCCCTACTTAAGCGGGACGGGTCCTACACAGATGACAGCAAGGAAATGAGCGAGTTACTTAAGTCCCAGTATGACTCAGTTTTTAGCGAGCCGCTAACCAGACTGAAAATCGAAGACCTTAATAATTTTTATGAGTGCCACAGAACTTGACAGACGAATGCCTATCTGACATCACCCTGACGCCAAATGACTTCGAAAAGGCAATAAATGACATGCCCATGCACTCCGCTCCAGGCCCAGCCCAGACTCATGGAACTCCGTGTTCATCAAGAACTGCAAGAAGCCCCTATCACGTGCTTTTAACATCCTATGGAAAGGGAGCATGGACACTGGGGTCGTCCCGCATTTACTAAAAACAACAGACATAGCCCCCACTCCACAAAGGGGGCAGTAAAGCAATATCTAAAGAACTACAGACCAATAGCGCTAATGTCCCATAGAAAAAATTTTGAAAGGGTTCTAAGAAGCAAGATCGCCACTCATCTTGATACCCATCAATTGCACAACCCAGAGCAGCATGGGTTTAGAGCAGGTCGCTCCTGTCTGTCCCAACTACTGGACCACTACGACAAGGTCCTGGATGCTCTAAAGACAAACAGAATGCGGATGTTATATACACAGACTTTGCAAAAGCCTTTGACAAGTGTGACCATGGTGTAATAGCACACAAAATGCGTGATAAAGGAATAACAGGAAAAGTTGGTAGATGAATCTATAATTTCCTAACAAGTAGAACACAGTAGTAGTCAACAGAGAAAAGTCTGAGCCAGCTACTGTGAAAAGCTCTGTTCCACAAGGCACAGGTACTTGCTCCCATCCTGTTCCTCATCCTCATATCGGACAGAGATATAAGCCACAGTGCCGTGTCTTCCTTTGCAGATGACACTCGAATCTGTCCACCATTGAAGACACTGAAAGACTCCAAGCAGACAAACCAAATCTTTAAATGTGCTGCAGAAAACAATATGAAGTTCAATGATGAGAAATTTCAATTACTCAGATACGGAAAACGTGAGGAAATTAAAATCTCATCTGAGTACAAAACTAATTCCAACCACACAATAGAGCGAAAAACTAATGTCAAAGACCTGGGAGTGATCATGTCAGAGGATCTTACCTTCAAGGACCATAACACCGTAGCAATCACATCTGCTAGAAAAATGACAGGATGGATAATGAGAACTTTCAAAACCAGGGATGCCAAGCCCATGTTGACACTTCACAGATCGCTTGTTCTATCTAGGCTGGAATATTGCTGCACACTAACTGCACCTTTCAAGGCGGGTGAAATTGCTGACCTTGAAAATGTGCAGAGAACCTTCACCGCACGCATAAGTGCGATAAACCACTTCAACTACTGGGAACGCTTGAAGTTCTTAAACTTGTACTCTAGAACGCAGGCAGGAGAGACATTATTATATACATGTGGAAAATTCGAGGGATTAGTACCAAACTTGCGCACGAGAATCACTCAATACGAAAGCAAAAGACTAGGCAGGCGATGTAACATCCCCCTAATGAAAAGCAGGGGTACCACTAGCACGTTGAGGGACAATACAATAAGTGTCATGGGCCCAAGATTGTTCAACTGCCTCCCAGCATACATCAGGGGGATTACCAACAAACCCCTGGCCGTCTTCAAGCAGGCACTGGACTGGCACCTAAAGTCGGTATCTGACCAGCCAGGCTGTGGTTCAATAACCACGTTGGACTGCGTGCGGCCAGCATTAACAGCCTGGTTGATCAGGCTCTGGTCCAACATGAGGCCTGGTCATAGACCGGGCTGCAGGGGCGTTGACCCCTGGAATTCTCCAGGTAAACTCCAGGTATATTCTCTCTCCTTCCATAACTGATCCTTCAACATTATTGCTACCCCTTCCTTAGCTCTAACTCTCTCAGATACTCCTGACTTAATCCCATTTATTTCTCCCCACTGAAACTCACCTACCCCCTTCAGCTTTGTTTCGGTTAGAGCTAGGACATCCAACTTTTCATTCATGACATTATCAATCATCTCTTTCTTATCCACACAACATCCATGCACATTCAAGATCCAAGTTTTATGAAGTTTTTCTTCTCGTTTTTAGTATTTTCTACAGAAGGGGTTACTAGCCCATTGCTCCCAGCATTTTAGTCTCCTCATTCGACACGCATAGTTTAGGAGGAAAGATTCTTTTCCACTTCCCAATTGAGAATTAGAGGGGTTTGAGGCAGAGGTGTCCGCTCTCTCAAATGCTCTTTGCGTCTGTACAGGATCCCTTTTAAAGGTTGGTGGGGGAAAAGGTTTTGGTGGCGTCATGGGTGGGGGAGGTGGGGGTTTACCTGGAGATTGTTGGTTACATGGATGATGCCAGGTTATTGGTTAACGAATAAACGAGGTTGGATGTGCTGGGTGGGGGTAGTTTAAATGTTTGGAAGGGCGAAGGGTATGGCAGTAAACGTGGGTAAATGAAAGGTAATGGGGATGGGTGAGTGGGCAGGCTGCAAGGTGTGGGGTTGCTCAATTGTCACAAATGTGGATTGTTCTTTAAAGATTTGTGGGATAGTGTATGCGGTCAATAGGGATAGGGCGAGGAAGGTTAATTCGGAGAGGGTGGTGAATAGATTGCAATGGTTGAGACCGTATCATTTATCGTTGGTGCAGAGGGCTATCGTTGTCAATGTCCTTCTGTATAGTAAGGTGTGGTACGTAGCTAACGTTTACCCACTCACTGGGGAGGTGAAAGGTAGAATTCAAGCGAGGGTGTTTCGCTTCTTATGGGCATCAAGGTGTGATTGGCTGAGGGAGGTGGTTACGTTGCCGGTGAGAGATGGGGGATTTTGGTTATTTGATCTGTGTAAGCGGGTGATGTGCGTGTATGTTAAAGGGTAAAGGGAGGTGTTGCGGCCGGGCTTTAAGGATGGGGGGTTGCCTAGGAAGGTGTACGAGGTGCTTAGGCAGACTTTTCGGGGAGCGATTTTCGTGATTGTGAACGGATGAGTGATGGCAGTAAGGAAGCCAGAATGTATCAGGGTGAAAATGGTGTATAGGGCTTTATTGGGAAACGTAAAAGGCATCGGTGGTGGCGCTATACCCAGTGTATGACTGGAGAGGGATTTGGAGGTTTAAAAAGTTGCAGGTCCAACATAGGAAACATGAGGTGATGTTCAGTTTCCTATGTGGAATCCTGCCATCGGGTGTAAAGGAATAGAAGGGTGGTGGAAGATGGGGTCTGTAGATTCTGTGGAGGAGACTGCTTTTCACGTTATGTATTTTTGTGAGCGACTAGAGGGGCTAAGGGACTTTGTACTTCTATTGTTTGGCATTGTTACTTTAGGTATGTCTTAAATCATTTTGGCCTTGTACATGTGGTTTACCTGCAAACGCTCTGTAATGTATTTAAAAAAAAAAAAAAAAAAAAAAAAAAAGTTTCACAGCCTCTAAAAAGTCAGGACATTTTACCAGTTCTATAATTAGAAATCCCTGAAAGGTGACCACTAAATTGTTCATGAAATTTGAATTTTTTCGAATTTTTGTTTTCATTTCGTTCATAACAAGAAGACCTCATCCGATCACCTTTAAGTGACACACTGGTGTATGTCAATTAAACCATACAACGAGCGGGGCTTGAACCCGCAGTTCTAGTCTTAAAACTAGAGACCGACGCGGGTTCAAGCCCCGCCCGTGGTATGATGTGTTTGCAATTGTGTCACTACAATTTCGTAAGTCAGTTATGGTAATTACTTTAGGCAAAGATTATTTTTAAGATCTGTCATGGGCAGATGCCCTATGACAAACTTTAGAATATTCCCTGTGCCTTTGAATTGCTCCGATAACTAAATATATACTGGTGCTTGGCATCAGATAGTTAAAAAACATTAATTCGACAAACGGTGAAATTAGAGTGTAGGAACATTTGTCAATTGTGAAAAAAAATACTTTGGTTAAATCACATTTAATATATTGGTCAAGTTATGAAATGGTTTAGTATTTAATATCCGATGAATCTTACAGACAGAATAACATTCATTTAACTTATGTACGGCCAAATTCGTCAACTGAGAACTGCAGAATGCCTCTTCTGATCGGCTTCAAATTTTAAGCACCACTAATATTTCATTCATTCGCTGCTCAGCCTTGGCTGTGGCAGGTGCTTGGGTCTGCCCTCTCGTAGTGCTGTGTTAGTTCAACCCTTTAATAGCAAGATGGCAGTGCAGTTTCGGAGAGTAAACACAGTGTGTGGAACTGGTACGAGGAGCTATTTATCCAACCAACGCAAGTGTCCTGCTAACAGCCATTATTAGACAAATATGGAATAGCTAACGAAGATATCTATGGTGTAGCACTGAATGGAAGTGCAAGGATATTCATAAAACTGACAACAGCCCAGGTATACGAAGTACTAGTTGACAAGTTTGAAGATAAAAGTCTACAAATCAACGTGTTGGAGAGGTAAAATTAAAAGAGGTTTCAAAACAATATATGTACTTTAATAAAAGTTCGGAACTTACCTTTTGAGGCCCAGGAACTTTAAGTGAGGGAAGTATTCAAGCAATATGGGGTAATTCATGCTGTGGTTATGGGACGATGGCATGACGGATTATATGAGAGCATGACAGAGGGGTCTTACAACCTCAAAATGACGTTGAGAAGGGCAATACCTTCGTATATTGTGTTGCACGAGTTCAGAACACAAGTATATGTCACATACGCTGGACAACGGAGGACTTGTCGCATGTGACTCCGAGCATATGGCAGCAGCATGTGATAGGAGACAAGGCCAGCGTCAGGACGTGGTGCATACGAAGGAGGATGGATTTGATGGAATATGAAGGACTCAGGAAGGAGAGGGTGTGGTCGAATCGGCAAGGTGGAGTGATATTGTGAAGGAGTCGATGGAAGCGTGTCTAACGCTACCTGTGGACACGCAAGACACTGCGGGAACAATTGTCGAGGATGCTGACTTGGATTTGGGTATAGCAGCGGAGATACTGGAGTTGGTGTGTGGATTGTTTGACAGTTCACGCAGTCAGACAGTGGAGTGCTCTGTAGAAAAAGCGGAGGAGATTTTGTGTGTGGTGGAAGGAATGAGGGAAAATAGTCCTGAGGATGAGGGTTTTGAAGTGCAGGAAGTACAAGTGATAGTACACAATGATGATAGAGTCAGATATGGAGGTTAATACCGATTCTAGAAAGAGAACCATGGCAATGGGAGAGGATGATGTCCTTACCCCCTGCACAGAGGAATTGCAAAAAAGCGTCAGCAGACATTACGCAAAGGTCAATGAAAAGTACACAAAGGTATAGTGGGGTTCAATATGTACAGAATATGGATAAGGATAATAGTACTGGACAGGGTGTTTTGAGATTAGAGATGAGATCTGGGAGATCCAAAGGAAAACCACCTAATATTGTCAGGAGTCTCACGCTAAAAGTAAATGGTGCTATGGCAGAGGTTAAACGGAAGTGGATACAGGCGAGTCTGAAAAGGTATACTGTGGATGTTGCTTTTTTACAAGAGCATAATTTTGGATACGGTAGAGAATTGATTGTCCCAGGTTAGTGTGTGTATGCGGGAAGCTCGGGGTCTTCCCAGGAAGGAGTAATGGTATTAGTGAAGGAGAACAGCCCGTTTCAGTTGATGAAGTGGGAGGAGGGATGGGAGAGGGTAGTTAGGGTGGATGGGGTATGAGGGGGTGTGAGCCTCCTTCATTGGGGTTTATTTACCGGCTTCTAGTAATAGGAGCGTGAAGGAGGAGTTTGTGAGGAGTCTAATTTATTTATTGCGAGGGTTGTCTGAGGTAGTAGTAATGGGTGGTGACTGGAATAGTATCAGAGAGAAGGATGTGGAACCGAGGGAAAGGGGGGGTTGTGTATTGCGTGTTTTAAGAGATGTGTTGGGGAGTGTGGGTGTTGTTGATGTGGTAGGGGGAGGTGGTTTGGTTGACTTTACTTTTGTAAGAGGATATGCGGTGCATTTAGATAGAATATGTTTCTAGGGCGATAAATGTTGGAATAGTTCAGTGTGTGGATGTAGGGTTTCCAGATCACAGGGGTGTGTTGGTTGAATTGGAATGGATGGGGGACTTGGTAAAGTGGTGTGTGGGGAACTTGAAATTAAATGTGAAGTTAATGGCAGGGGAAGTGCAAATGTTTGGGGAATGGTGGATGCACTTATGGGAAAAAGGTATGTTAGAAGAGGACATAGTTACATGGTTGGTGCATGTTGCAAAACCAGCTATTCAGACATATTATAAGGGAGAGGTAGGGGAGGAAGCACAGTGGCAGTATGGGTTACAAAAGTATTTGGAAGAGCAACTGGCTGATTGCTGTTATGGGAGAACTGACAGACATATGGTAGAAATGAGGAACATCAAAGATAGGTTGCAGGAGATTCAAAACGAAAGATTTGATGCAATTCGTGTGTGGGGGTATGGAGGAGGCGTTGGGGGGATAAGCCCTCGATGTGTGTCCTAAGGAAATATAGGAAATGCAGAACCGGCATGTTGATACAGGGATTGGAGGTTCAGGAAGATGTGGACGGGTATTGGAAGGGGCAAATCATGCATACAACAAGCATGAACTTATTCGCAGGTGCATGGTTTCAAGAGTATTTTAAGGAGGACTTGAGTGGGAATAAGGAGCATGGAAAGATTTTGGAATAGTGTAGATTCGGTATTAACGGAAGATAGGGAAGGAGATGGGGGTGATATTAGTGAGGAAGAGGTTGGGTTGCTCTAACAGATGAGTAAACGCAAGTCGCCAGGGGTGGATGGCTTGCCGAATGACTTATGTGCGATTTGGAATGTATTAAAGAATGTGTGGTTCATTTGTTAAATAGTATGAAGGAGACTGGGTGCATGGGCGAGTCGCAATGCACAGGTGTAGTAGTGTCGAGTCCATGCCCAGCCTTGGTTATGTAAGGGTGTTCAGTGGAGACCTCTGGTGGCTGTCGGCTGTGATTATATTTTCACCACAATGGCGGATGGATACAGGTGCCGGGTGAACACCGTTGGAATAGAAGTTCTTCAGGGAGCGGTTTATCCTTCCAATGTGGAGATATTACTGCCGGCCATTCTATGTGATACCCGGGTGTTGACCACTCTGAATTATATGGCATTTCCCTGAATGGAGCACATCGGGTCTTCGTTAAGTGCGCCTGTACGGCTGCATATGACAGGATTTGACAAGTACCAGGACAAGAGGCTGGTGGTGATGCAAGGACTGGAGGTATGTGTTAAGGATGTGTCAGCGACATAAGTGGATTAAATTTGCAACGTCCCGTTTGAGGCCAGTGAGAGTGACATCCAGGACGTATTGCAGACTTATGGAATTGTACACGCCATCACTGTGGGGCCTTGGATGAATGGTTTATATGCTGGTATGTGAAGGGCACATTCAGTGAAGATGACGTTGAGGAAACCCATTCCCTGTATGTATTAATGTATAATTTTTGCAATCAGATGTATGTAACCTAGTGGGACAGGTGCGCACCTGCCGGTTGTGTGGGCATCCGGGGCACATAGCGGATGACTGTATGTAGGAGGCCTAAGGAGAGGACCATCGAGGAGGATGGTGTGCAGCGCTTTGTGGACAGACTGCATCAGACGGGGGGATTGGTGGAGAAGCAAGATGGAGTGCAGGAGAAGATTGAGAGTCATAGTGGAGTGAAGGAGGTGGAGCAAGAGGAAAGGATACAGGTACAGGTGGCCAGGGGGTGCCGCAGCATCCACAGAGACTGATGTGAAGTCTGTGGATGAGAGTCAGAGGGGTTTGGGGAAGGAGGCGGAGATCTTGAAGGATCTGAATAATTTCATTCGTGGTGGATCATTGTCACTTGAGAAAGTGTCAGGGATGGTAAATGAGAAGCAGACCGGAACACCTTAAGAGATGCAGGACGGGTGAAGTAATGGGAAATGTGGATTGTCGAGCTGAGGTCAATGAAAATGTGTCAGTAGTGGTGGCGGAAATACACGGGAAGAGGCCATGGAAGTCACTGGGGAGAAAGGGAAATCTAGGAAAAGGCCTGGGGAAGAACCTGATGATGATCTGTTAACACGCGGCACAGAGACCTGGCAAGAAGGTGTGGGTGGTCCCGGGAAAAGTCAGTAGAAGAAGGATGGGGCTCAGGGACATGAAGGGAGGGGGTAAGGGGGATGGATGGGGGGGATTGCCTGTAAAATTGATAAAAAGTACTGAAGCAGAAAGGTAAACACCCCGTTTATTTCAGGTTTGTGGCGAACGTTAATGGCCTCAGGAATGAGGTCAACGTAAATGTGGAATTACATTGAAGCGGTTGAGTGGATATGTGGTGTTCTTCCAAGAACATAATTATAGAAGGGAGGGTTTAATTAAAGGGAAGGTTTTTGCAGTGATGCAAGGTTATTCAAGGGGGTGTTGGTTGGGGGTTGAGCCCAGTCCTTTCATGTTGTCATCTTGGGAGGATGTTGGGGGAAGTGGTTAGGGTGAATGGGGTTGGGTGGGAGGTTTGTTTGCGGCGTGGCGAATAGGCGACTCAAAGATGATTTTGTTTTAGTTGACCTATGCTTTCAGAGGATTGCCCCAAGTAACGATTATGGGTGGGGATTGGAAAAATTGGGGGGAAAAGGGTTTTTCGGACGGGGGGCCACGGAGGGGAGGGGTGTGTTTGGGGTCTTTGGGGGGTTCTTAGGTGGTGGTGGGAATGGTGGAGGGGAGGGAAGGGGGGAGATGATGGGGCACATTTTTTAGGAAAAAAATTTTCACTGCAGGGTTTTGGGCCCCTTTGGGTCCCCATATAGTAAAAAAGGGCAGTGGATGTGAAAAAGGGGGAAAAAGTTTTGACTTAAGTTTTTTTGGATCAAAAAGGGGTGTTTTTTTTAAAAAGGGGGGGGGGGGAGGGGCTGTGAATGTGTATCAGTTTTGGGAAATTTTAATAGGTTTTTTGGGGGGAAAAAGGGGGGGAGGCTTTTGGGGGGGGTGGGGGGGTTTTGGGGGGGGGTTATTGTCTGGGGTTTGAAATGGGGGAAAAAAAGGGGGCAGGGAAGGTGGAAATCAGAGGGTATGGAGGGTATTTCCCCCAAATGCGGGGGTTTTTGGGTTTTAAAAAGGTTTTTGGGTGAAGGGGCGAAGAAAGGGGTTTGAGGGGGGTTGGGGGTTTTGGGGGGGAAAGGGTGATAGGAAGGTCTGTGAGGAGGAATTTGGGAAAAAAAGGTTTGGGGGAAGCGGGGAGGGGTTTGGGGGTTGGGGGAAAACCCCCGGCATCGATGGGTTGCCGGGGATATGTGAAACACTTCAGGTTTTGGGGTTTTTTGCAGGTGGAAAAAAAAATTGAAAGAGGAGGGTATTATTTTTATTTTCAAAAAGGGGGGAAACAAGGGGGGGTTAAGTGACAATTTTGTTTTGTTATTAATGTTTTTGTTGACCGTTTTCTTGCCCCGGGGGAATATACAGTCATGTGTTTTTTAAAAAAGTTTTAGATAAAATAAAAAAAAAAAAAATTTTTCCCCAAAAAAAAAAAAAAATGTTCGTAATTGACGGCAAATTAATGTCAGTTATTAAAAAATGAAATTTATTTCCCCCCCAAAAAAAACCCCCAGTTTCTAGGCTTCAAAGTACGAGTCAGTCCACAAGAAAGATGACGCAAAAAATTAAAACTGTTTAGCTGCAACTTTGAATGTTAATGCAATTAGGAATGGAATCTTGGGATGCAGATGGGTTTTCCGGGGAAAAAAAATTTCGATAGTATTTAAACAGCGTTAAAGAGCTTCATTCAAAAAAAAATTTCATTTTAAAGGGGGTTTTTTTCTCACTGCAGTGATAACAGTATTATAATCAAAATGAAGCGCTAAACCAAGGGGTCATACAGCGCAGATAAGTAACAGTGAGAGCGAGGCTACTGGCCCTGTCCCCACACACTAAACTCCCCCGGACTACAAGAGAATAAAAACTAAATAATGTTTATTGTTCCCATTCCTTTTCTTAAAAAATTTTTAGAATAATTAAGAGGTATTATGTAAAAAATTATAAAATTTAAAAATTTAAAAAATTTTTTAGTCTTCCCAAAACCCAAATTACACAACACAAAAAACTTGTGTAACTACTAACACTTTACAATGTGATATATGCCCAAAAAGGGGGAAAAGTTAAGATCTTTTCCACTCAAAAAAAATGATTTTACTGTTCCTTTTTTCAGCGGGAAAAAGCATCCCCCCAACCCCCCGAAACAGAGAAACATGGGGAACGGTTTTTTGGGGTAAGCAAGTGGGGCCTTTTTTAAACCCGCAGGCGGGGGAGGCCCCCCACCACCCTTTTGGGGGATATTCCTGGGAAAAAAAAGTGAAGTGGGGGGAAAGTGGCAGTTGGGGTTTCTTCCGTTTCGACTCCACCTGAGTCCCCCCAAAGTATTTTTTAAAAATGTACAAACAAATACATAAAAAAATAAAATGGGGAAAAATTAACTGTCAGCGTTTAACCCCCAAAGGGGGTAAAATCTCAGACACACACAATTGTGTGTCACAGTTAAATTGAAACTCAGATGAATCACAGGGATGTTAGGAAGTATTTCTTCAGTCACAGAAATTGTCAGGAAGTGGAATAGTCTGGGGAAATGATGTAGTTGGGGGGAGGACCCCTACATAGCTTTAAGAAGATGTTTATAAAGCTAAAAGGGGCGGGGGGAAATGACCTGGGAGCGAAGGGGGCGGGACCAGTAATTTACTCGCCCCTGCAGCCCACAACTAGGTGAGTACACACACACACACACACACACACACACCACACAAAAGCCCCTTTGGGCCCGGTGGGTAAAGCTCCTTCCCCGCACGGAGGGCCCCGGGTTAAATTTCCCCCGGGGGGGGGGAAACTTTTTAAAAATGTTTTCCCTTTCCCCACAACACATATACACAAAATACAACGGGCCCCGTTTAAATCGACATGTGCCTAGGACAAAAAATGATAACTAACAAAGGCGCTATGTGTACCCTAACACAATATTCAAAAAACTATCAAAAAAGGGGGAAATTTCCTGAGGTAGGGGAAAACAGCAAATGTAGTCCCAATCTTAAAAAAGACAGACATGAAGCACTAAACACAGACCAATTGTCACTGACATGTATAGTATGCAAAGGGCATGGAGAAAATTATCAGGGGGAAGAGTGGTGGAATGAGTTTATCAACGACGGCCAACATGGTTTCAGGAACAAAATCCTGTCCCTACTGGAGTTCTATGACAAGGTGACAGTAATAAGACAAAAGAAAAGAGGGGTGGGGGGTGCATTTTCTTGGACTGTAAGAAGGCGTTTGACACAGTTCCACACAAAAATTAGTCCCAAAAACGGAGGACCCCGGCAGGGATAACGGGGGAAAGGGACTCCCAAAGGATCGGGGGAAAACCTGTCAGGAAGACAGCAGCGAGTCATGGTACGTGGCGAGGTGTCAGGAGTGGGCGCCTGTGACAGTGGGGTTCCACGGGGGGATCCCAGGGCCGGGGCTGTTTCTGGTATTTGTGAACGACATGACAAAGTGGAATTGATGAGAAGAATTCGTCGGACTAGGACCAGGCAGAACTACAAAGGGGTCTGGACAGGCTGCAAACCTGGTCAAGCAGTTGGCTCCTGGGTTCAACCCCCCCCAAGTGCAAAGTCATGGTTTTGGGGAAAAGGGGAAAAAGACCGCAGACGGAGTACAGTCTGGGGGGGCCCCAGACCACAAACTTCACTCAAAGGGAAAAAATCGTGGGGTGAGTATAACACCAGGCACATCTCCCGAAAGGGGCCCTCAACCAAATAACTGCTGCAGCATTCGGGCGCCTCCCAAAAATAAGAACAGCATTCCGACATCCAAAAGGAAACGTTCAGGACCCTGTACACTGTGTACGTTAGGAATACTGGGGGATGCGCCCAGTTTGGAACACATACCTAAAAAGCACGTAAAGAAACTAGAGAAAGGGGCAAGGTTTGCAACAAAACTAGTCCCCGGGGCTAAGGGTATGTCCTACGAGGGGGAGGTTAAGGGAAATTGACCTGACACCTTTAAGGACAGGGGGGAGATAGGGGGGACATTTTGACATATAAATACTGGGGAGGAATTGACAAGGTGGACAGAGACAGAATGTTCAGAGATGGGGCACAGCAACAAGGGGAAAACAGTTGGAATTGAAGACTCAGATGAATCACAGGGATGTTAGGAAGTTTTTTTCCCCAGTCACAGAGTTGGGGGAAGTGGAACTTTTGGGGAAGGGGATGTAGTGGGGGGGGATCCATTCAAATTTTTTAAAAGAAGAGGTATGAAAAAGTTCATAGCGCAGGGAAGTAAAAGTAGCGGCCAATGAAGGGGGGGCCAGGGCTATGAATCGCCCCCTGTAAACAACTGGGTGAAAAACATATATATATATATATATATATATATATATATATATAATATATTATATATATATATATAAGTTTTATATATATATATATATATATATATATATATATATATATATATATATATATATATATATATATATATATATATATATATATATATATATTTTTTAAAAGTGGCCCCCCCCCCCCCAAAGGCAGGGTGAAAAAAAAAAAACCCCAAAAAAAAATACTTTTCATCATTCAACACTTTCACCACACTCAAAAATAATCACTGTTTTGCAGAGGCGCTAAAGGGACATCTGAGAATAGTCCCCCCCACTGTCACTATCCCGGGCCCCCTTTAAAAGTGCAGGCTTTTACCCTTTCCAGGACTAAAGCCCAGCAAAATCTTTTTTCCCCCTGCCCCCCTTTTCCCCAAAAAATGTTACCCTGCTCACTTTAACAGCTCGGGGGGCCCCAAAAAAACCCATTCGTCTCCATTCCTCCCTAAACGCTCACTTTTTTTTCCCCAAGTCATTCTACTTTGACCCATTCTTTTAAATGACCAGAACCCTAAAAAACCCCCCTCTTCACCCCTCTGACTTTTCAATTTTCTGCATAATTTTTACACCACACACCCCCCTTTTAGAAAGGACATCTCTGCCTCCAGCCTCCTCCTCACTGCAGCATTTGAAACCCAAATCTTCACACCCATATAAAGTGTTGGTGCCACTATACTTTCGTTTTTTCCCCCTTCTTTCCCCCCATGGATAACGTTTTTGTCTCCCCCCAGTACCTCCCCCTCCCCCTTTTTTTTTCTTCATCAATTTTTGTTAACCTCATCCTTCATGAACCCATCCGCTGACTCAACCCCCAAATATCTGAAAACATTTACTTCTTCCATAATCCCTCTCTCCAATGTGATACCCCAATTTTTTTTTTTATTTAAATCTTTAAACCCTCTCCCTTACTCTTATCTATGTTCATTTTTTAAATTTCTCCCACACCCTCCCAAACTCGTCCACTAACCTTTGCAACTTTTCTTTAGAATCTCCCATAAAACACAGTATCATCACAAAAAGTAACTGTGTCATCCCCAATTTTTTCATTTAATTTCCCCCCTAATTTAATCCCCCCTCCCCCCAAAAACCCAGCATTTTTTTTTTTTTTTCAACCCCATCTATAAATATTTAAACAACCATGGTGACATTACACATCCCCGTCAAACCTACTTTTCCAGGAAAAAAAACTCCCTCTCTCCTACACACCCCAACCTGAGCCTCACTATCCTCATAAAAAATCTTTACAGCCCAGTAACCTACCTATTCCATACACTTTTAAAACTTGCAACATTGCCCCCCATTCACTCTATCATATCCTTTTTTTTAAATCCATAAATCAATGAAAACTTCTCTACCTTTATCTAAATACTGTTCACATTTTGCTTCAATGTAAACAAAGATTTTACACATCCCTACCCACTCTAAAGCCTCCTTGCTCATCTGCAACCCCCACTCTCTGTCTTACCCCCTATCCAAAAACCCCCCCTCCGTGAATCTGAAAAAAATGTCCTCTCTTGAGCTACTCTCCAGCAGCTGAAAAAAATGGGGTAGCTAACAGTCAGCGACTGACTGGGGGAAAACAAGAGGATTCGTAGAAACCCCCCTTTTTGGGATCCTCAACCCCAAAAAAAGGGAAACCCGGACAGTGGCAAAAAAGCAGGGACAAAAATTTGGGGTCAGAGGACGGGTGGAGGGTAAAAAACAAGGGGGGCCAAAAATGTTGTGGAAACATCAAAACCCCTTCTCCGTCTCCCGATGAATGTGAGTCGATTTTTTTGGGGGCGCCCCACGAACGACATAAAAGGGAAAGGGAAAAACATTGTTGGGGGGGCAGTCAGGTTAAACCCTGGATGGGGCTTTCTGTTTGATTGATAGGAGGGAAAGGGGGGTTTTCTTTCCTGGGGGGTGGGATGGAGGGGTATTGTTGGGCCCTCTGGACGACATTTATGGGGGAGGTAATGGGAGCAACCCCATTATCTGTCTCAGTGCGGGGCAACGTGTTGAACGAAAGGGGGAGGCCCCGACTAAAAGGTTAGGTCAGCAATAGACATAATTAGGAAAAAGGGTTTTAACCCCGTCATATGTGGTATTTTGAAGGGGGGGGTTGAAATGAATGGCTGCCCCGGAGCAGTGGTGTCAATTGCGGGGGGGACAAATACTGAAAGGAAAATTCAGTAACATTCATTTCCTGGGACCTCTTCTATGGCAAAAAAGGGCATGTATGCCAGGGATGGGGTTCCTTATCCAGGTCTGGGGGGGGGGGACTGGGAAAATGCAGTGGGGGGCTGTTAGGGCTTTTTAAAATAGAAATAGTTAGTGGTTTTTGGGTTTTTTGGGGGGAAAAAAGAGAAGTCCCAGTGTAGTAATATTATAAATTTTAGGAGAACTAGTAATAGGCAGAAAAAGGGGGGATAGTGGAAAGCTAGTGACACTAGATGACAAGGACAGTAATAGGTATAGTGGAAAAACAGAGAAAGAGCGGAAGGGTAAAGAGAAAGGGGGGTCTTTAAATATATATTACCCAATAGTCGTGGGCTAGGAATAAGATGGACGAGGTTTAGATTTTTGCAAGTACGGGGAATATTGATTTTTTTCAATAACTGAGACATGGTTTTATGAAAAATCGGACTTGCCGGAATGTCACTTTAAAAGGGTTTTTTAAATTTTCCAAGTAGACAAAGAAAGGGGAAAGGGGGGGTGGGGTGGCCTCTTTTCCCCGTGATAAAATTGTTGAAAAAAACGGGAAAAAAGTCTAATTAACACATACGGGGAGTCTGTCTGGAAAAAATTTTTTCAGAGGGGTGAAAAAATTGTTTTTTGGCGTGATTTCCGTCCTCCAAACTTGAAGGGAAAAAAGGGGAACTACTTTGGGGGGAAAATTTTTGGGCCACAAGGCACAATAACCAGTAATTCTAGGGGACTTTAACAGTCAGATTGATTGGAATTTCTTGACGGGTTTGAATCTAACGACTTTTTAAAAAGTAGTTCAGGATTGCTTTTGAAGCAGTTTGTAAAAAACCTACAAGGGAAATAACCTCTTTTTTTTGGGGTTCCCCCGGGGGACAAAAACCCTTTTTAAAAAATTTTTAAAATTACAGAAACTCGGCTCAAGCGACCACAAGTCAATTCCCTTTTGGGCATTGAATGGATTTTGATAGTAGGGATAATTCAGTACGGTCCCGTTTTTTGTTAGAATTATGATGGACTTGAGAACACTTATCAACTGTGGACTGGGGTAAAAAAGGGGTATCAATATGAGGGTTTTCTTAACACTGTACGGGCCCCCCCCAAAGAACTTTTCCCCCCTTATAAAGAAATTGATCAAGTAGAAATGACCCAAAATGGATAATTTGGCTAAAAATATCTTTTAGGGCAGAAAAAAAAAGGGAATTTATGGGCGCAAAAAAAGAGGGGGGGGGTCATCCAAAAATCAGTATACTGACATTAAGAGGGTTTTTAAAAAGGGGAAAAAAAAAAGCTAAGGGGGACTATGAAATTAAAGTTGCTGGGTTTTTAAAAAAATAACAAAATTTTTTTTCCGGGTTTTTATAGAACAAAAGTTAGGGATAAGATAGGCCCCCTTTAAAAAAAATTTTGGGGATCTTGGGGACAAGGAGAATGATATGTGCTCTATTTTTAATAATTATTTTCTCTCGGTTTTTACACAGGAAGACATTAATAATATCCCAGTAATTTATTTTACAGAGGCCCAAAAAAATAAATTTGTGATATCACAGTCACTAACGAAATGGTTATGAAACAACTAGACCGACTGAAACAAAAAAAAACCCGGGGGGGATGGCTTTTTTTAAAGGGGTTTTTAAGGAAAACCCCCAAAAAAACTCTGTGAACCCCAAAAACTAACATTTTTAATTTATCTCTTCAAACAGGTGTAGTGTCTGATATGTGGAAAAAGGCTAATGTAATTCCTATTTTAAAAAAGGGGGGGAAATCACTACCATCAAAACCCCAAAAACCTGACCTCAATTTTTGGCCAAATTTTTTGGGGGTCATTTTTGCGTTTTTTAGAAGCCATCTAGATAACCATAATTTGATTAATGATACTCAGCATGGATTACGAGGCCGTTCCTCCCATCTAATTTATTAACCTTCTTTTTTAAAACTTTTGGGGGTGTTGATCACGATAAAAAAATTTGATATTGTTTTTTTTGGGGTTTAGTAAGGCTTTTGATAGTACCGCACCAGAGACTGTTTAAAGTGGCAGCTCATGGCATTTTGGGGGGAAAATGCTGTCATGGATCAGTCATGGCTCACCAATAGGAAGCAAAAGTGTCATAAATGGGGTTAAATCCGAATGGGGACTTGTAACAAGTGGGTTCCCAAAGGGGGGAATCTTAGGCCCATTGTTATTTATAATATATATCAATATTTTTGAGGGGAAAATTTTTTTGTGATATGAGCAAATTCGACGACACGAAGATAGGGGGATAATTGATTCAAACATAGATGTCATAGAACTTCAGGAAGATTTAGACAAAAAATTTTCGTGGTCCAAAAAAAAGGGGGGGCAGTTCAATGTAGATAAATGCAAAAGGGTTTTTAAAAACGGGGGGGTCCATAAAACACTTATAAATTTAAAAAACGTAAACTTAGCCATACAGATTGCGAAGGACTTGGGGGGGGTGGTAAGCAGCAACCTTAAAAAAACAGCTCCTAAGGGGTATAATAAACCCAAAAAGATTCTGGGGGTTTTTTCCAAAGGTTTTTCAGAAGTCCAGGGTTATATTACACTTTATAAAATCATTAGTAAAAGGGCCCCCCCGAAGCAGCTCAGTTTTTTGGGGGCCCCTATTAAAAATGGACATAAATTGTTGAAAACATTGAGCGTGAATGACTAAAAATACATAGCATTAAAAACTTCCTTACGAAGAAAGATTGAAGACCCTAAAATTACATTCCTTTTTGACGTAAAAATGAGGGGGGGACATGATCAAAGGGATACAAGTGGAAAAAGGGGATTTTAAAAAAGGGGGGTAAATAAGGTCTTGGAATATCTCTCCAGAGAACCAAAAAATGGATTCAAGTTGAAAGTTTAGATTTAGAAAAAGGGGGTGGAAAATTTTGGGTTTTGGAAAAAAGGGTAGTTGATGAGTGGAACAGTCTGCCCCCTAGGGTTATTGAACTAGGACCTTGGGTAGTTTCAAATTTAGGTTGGAAAATTCATGAGTGAGAGGGTTGGATTTAGTGGGACTCCCTGAGTGGGGGGAATTGTCAAAGCTTATTTCTTGGGTAGCATTAAAATTTGGGTTGGCAAATATTCTGTTAGTGAGACGGATTGTGAAGGGCCTGCCCAGTTGGGCCCAAAAGGCCCCGCTGCAGTGTTCCCCCTTTCTTATGTTCTTATGTTCATACACTTTACCTGGTATCTCAGTAAAATTTTTCCCCTATAATTCTTACACTCTCTTTTATCCCCCCTTTCCCCTTTTTTAAAAAACTATACATTCCCCTGCCCAAACTCTAGGTACCTTCCTCTCTTTCATACATATATTAAACAAAAATACCAACCACTCCCCTTTCCCCCCCGCTTTTAACATTTCTGTCATGATCCCGTCAGTTCCCGCTGCTTTACCCCCTTTTCATTCACTAATGCCTCACGCACCTCCCCACACTCATCCTGCTCTTCTTCACTCCCAAACGATGTTGTACCTTCCTGGCCCGTCAAAAATTTCCGCCTCTCTTTTTCATCGACATTTAAAAAATTCCTCAAAATATTCCGCCATCTACCCAATACCTCCCGCTCCCCCTCTACTCTCCCTCTGTTTTTTTTCGCAAAAATTTTGTTCCCCAGGCTCTCTTCCTTGTTTATCTCCCCCAAAAATTTTCTTGTTTTCAGGAAAATTTCTTGACAAAAAAATCCCATTCTTTCATCCCCTCTTCTTTTTCCCCTCTCACCCTCTCTTCACCTTTCTTTTTCCCCTCCATATACTCTGCTCTTCTATTAACACTTCTGTTTTTTAAAAACCCTTATAATACCTTTTCTCTTTTATCCCCCCTTTCTTCTTCATTCCACCACTCACTCCTCTTTCCCCCTGCCCCCCCCC
>WNWK01007757.1:0-90882 GCA_009830355.1 Cherax destructor
ACCTACCTGGTGGTGATAGTGGTACCGTGTGGAGGACTACCTGGTGGTGA
This sequence comes from Cherax destructor, assembly GCA_009830355.1. Classification (NCBI taxonomy): domain Eukaryota; kingdom Metazoa; phylum Arthropoda; class Malacostraca; order Decapoda; family Parastacidae; genus Cherax; species Cherax destructor. Next base: position 51 of record WNWK01007757.1, read on the forward strand.
TAGTGATCAGTGGGAGGACCTCCTGGGGTGATGGTACCGGTGAAGGAACCCTGGTGATAGTGACCGGTGTGAAGTGACTCCCTGTGGGATAGTGATACCGGGAGGACCTACCTGGTGGTGATAGTGGGGACCTACCTGGTGGTAATAAGTGGGGACCTCGGTGGGATAGTGAACCTGTGGGAGGACCTACCCTGGTGGATAGTGAGACACTGATGGAGGAGCGACTACCTGGTGGTGATAGTGGGTACCGTGTGAGAGGACCTACCTGGTGGTGATAGTGGTCCCCCCCCTGGTGGTATAGTGGTACCGTGGGAGACTCTGGTGGTAGTGACACGTGGGGAGACCTACCTGGTGGGATAGTGTACCTGTGGAGACACCTGTGGTGATAGTGAGTACACATGATGGAGAGCGACCTACCTGGTGGTGATAGTGAGTACACAATGGAGGAGGACCTACCCTGGTGGTGATAGTGAGTACACAGTGATGGAGGAGCGACCTACGTGGTGGTGATAGTGGGGACTCGTGGATAGTGGGTCAGATGAGGACCTACCTGGTGTGGTGCCACTGGGGGATGACCTACCCTGGTGGTGTAGTGACTACCTGGTGGGAGGATACCGGTGTGAAGGACGATACCCTGGTGGTGATAGTGGACTACCGTGTGGAGGAGGACCTACCCTGGTGGTGATAGTGATACACGTGTGAGGGACCTACCCTGGTGGGGTGATAGGTGGAGTAACACCCGGTGGGATAGGACCTACCCTGGTGGTGAAGTGAATGGTACAGTGATGGAGGAGGACCTACCTGGTGGGATAGTGGGACACAGGTGAAGGACTCTGTGGGAGGACTACCTGGTGGTGATAGTGGAGTACCAGTGATGGAGGAGCCTACCTGGTGGGAAGGATACACGTGTGATGGACTACCTGTGGTGAAGTGACTACCTGGTAGTGGAGACGGACCTACCCTGGTGGTGATAGTGTACAGTGAGAGTGACCTACCTGGTGGTGATAGTGACCAGTGAGGAGGAGCGACCACCTGGTGGTGATACGTGGAGGACCTACCGTGGGGTGATGGTACACGTGGGGGAACTGGTACACGGTGGAGGAGACACATGGGGAGCGACCTAGGGGAAGTGGAGACACAGTATGGGGGACATCGGTGGTGATAGGGAGTACTACAGTGTGAAGGGGCCACGTGATGGGAGACCACTTGGATGGGAGACACCTGGAGGGTGATATGGGTAAGTGGAGGACCGTACTGGTGGTGGATAGTGGAGTACACAGTGATGGAGGAGCGACCTACCCTGGTGGTGATAGTGGAGTACACAGTGATGGAGGAGCGACCTACCCTGGTGGTGATAGTGGAGTACACAGTGATGGAGGAGCGACCTACCCTGGTGGTGATAGTGGAGTACACAGTGATGGAGGAGCGACCTACCCTGGTGGGACAGTGGAGACACAGGTGGGAGGAACCGGTGGGAAGTGAGTACACAGGTGAGTGAGGGATACACGTGGTGGAGATGGGGTATATGGAGACCACCTACTGGGGTGATAGTGGAGGTACACATGTGAGGAGCGACCTACCCTGGTGGTGATAGTGGAGTAACATGATGGAGGAGGATACTGGCTACCTGGTGGTGATAGGAGACACCATGGGGTGACCTATGGTCGTGATGGAGGAGACTACAGTGATGGGACCACCTGGTGGTGAAGGGGACACAGTGGAGGAAGCGATACCTGGATGGTGATAGTGACCTACACTGGTGGGAAGGACTACCTGGTGGTGAAGGATACACCTGGTGTGATAGTGGAGACCACCTGGTGGGTGACTAGCCTGGGTGATAGTGAGAGTGAGCACTCCTGGTGGTGATAGTGGAGTACACTGAGGAGGACTACCTGGTGGGATAGTGGAGTACACAGTGATGGAGGGCGACCTACCTGGGGTGAGTAGTGGAGACAAGGAGAGGAGGACACGGGTGTGAACCGTGGAAGACACCGGTGATAGTGATACCGTGGGAGACCACCTTGTAAGGGTACTGGGACACTGGTATATGACTGGAAGGACCTACCCTGGTGGTGATAGTGGAGTACACAGGTGGAGGAGTGACCTACACTGGTGGTGATAGTGAGTACACAGGTGAGAGGAGTGACTACACTGGTGGTGATAGTGGAGTACACAGTGATGGAGGAGCGACCTACCTGGTGGTGATAGTGAGTACACAGTGATGGAGGAGGACCTACACTGGTGGTGATAGTGGAGTACACAGGTGAAAGAGGAGTGACTACCTGGTGGTGATAGTGGAGCACAGTGATGGAGGAGGACCTACACTGGTGGTGATAGAGTGACACCCCGGTGAAAGAGAGTGGACTACCTGGTGGTGATAGTGGAGTACACAGTGAAGGAGGAGTGACTACCTGGTGGTGATAGTGGAGTACACAGTGATGGAGGAGCGACCTACCTGGTGGTGATATGGAGTACACAGTGAATGGAGGAGTGACCTACCTGGTGGTGATAGTGGAGTACACAGGTGAAGGACCTACCCTGGTGGTGATAGTGACCTACCCTGGTGGTGACAGTGGAGTACACAGTGATGGAGGAGCGACCTACCCTGGTGGTGATAGTGGAGTACACAGTGATGGAGGAGCGACTACCTGGTGGTGATAGTGGAGTACACAGTGATGGAGGAGCGACTCTACCTGGTGGTGATAGTGGAGTACACAGTGATGGAGGAGCGACCTACCTGGTGGTGATAGTGACTACACAGGTGAAGAAGGAGTGACCTACCCTGTGGTGATAGTGACCTACCGGTGGGAGTGACCTACACTGGTGGTATAGTGGAGCGACCTACCTGGTGGTGATAGTGACAGTGGGAAGGACCTACTGGTGGTGACAGTGGAGTACCAGTGGGGGAGGACTACCACCTGGTGGTGATAGTGGAGTACACAGTGATGGAGGAGCGACCTACACTGGTGGTGATAGTGGAGTACACAGTGAGGAGGAGCGACCTACCTGGTGGTGATAGTGGAGTACACAGTGATGGAGGAGCGACCTCACCTGGTGGTGATAGTGGAGTACACAGTGATGGAGGAGCGACCTACCCTGGTGGTGATAGTGGAGTACACAGTGATGGAGGAGCGACCTACCCTGGTGGTGATAGTGGAGTACACAGTGATGGAGGAGCGACCTACCCTGGTGGTGATAGTGGAGTACACAGGTGATGAAGGGGTGACAGTGGCACACTGGTGAGGAGGACTACTGGTGTGAAGTGGAGCACAGTGATGGAGGAGCGACCTACCCTGGTGGTGATAGTGGAGTACACAGTGATGGAGGAGCGACCTACACTGGTGGTGATAGTGGAGTACACAGGTGAAAGAGGAGTGATCTACACTGGTGGTGATAGTGGAGTACACAGTGATGGAGGAGCGACCTACACTGGTGGTGATAGTGGAGTACACAGTGATGGAGGAGCGACCTACACTGGTGGTGATAGTGGAGTACACAGGTGAAGGAGGAAAAGTTTACAGCCAGTCAAGATGAACAAAACGTTGGTGGTGACACTCATGGTGGTAACGTTGGTGGTGACACTCATGGTGGTAACGTTGGTGGTGACACTCATGGTGGTAACGTTGGTGGTGACACTCATGGTGGTAACGTTGGTGGTGACACTCATGGTGGTAACGTTGGTGGTGACACTCATGGTGGTAACGTTGGTGGTGACACTCATGGTGGTAACGTTGGTGGTGACACTCATGGTGGTAACGTTGGTGGTGACACTCATGGTGGTAACGTTGGTGGTGACACTCATGGTGGTAACGTTGGTGGTGACACTCATGGTGGTAACGTTGGTGGTGACACTCATGGTGGTAACGTTGGTGGTGACACTCATGGTGGTAACGTTGGTGGTGACACTCATGGTGGTAACGTTGGTGGTGACACTCATGGTGGTAACGTTGGTGGTGACACTCATGGTGGTAACGTTGGTGGTGACACTCATGGTGGTAACGTTGGTGGTGACACTCATGGTGGTAACGTTGGTGGTGACACTCATGGTGGTAACGTTGGTGGTGACACTCATGGTGGTAACGTTGGTGGTGACACTCATGGTGGTAACGTTGGTGGTGACACTCATGGTGGTAACGTTGGTGGTGACACTCATGGTGGTAACGTTGGTGGTGACACTCATGGTGGTAACGTTGGTGGTGACACTCATGGTGGTAACGTTGGTGGTGACACTCATGGTGGTAACGCTGGTGGTGACACTCATGGTGGTAACGTTGGTGGTGACACTCATGGTGGTAACGCTGGTGGTGATAGCTGATGGTGGTAACGCTGGTGGTGATCGCTGATGGTGGTAACGCAGATAATGATGCCGAATGAACGAGGGAGAAGCAATTATATCTATTTACCTAACCTGAGCACACCAGCAGTGGACTACTAACCATGACAATTACACAGTGGCAATATAAGCTAGCTAGATTTTCCCTGTCATATTCCATCACGAAGGATGGGTTAAATACAGTGTTAAAATCTGTCAGTCTGAGCTGGGAGACTTAAGTAGGGTAATGAGGATATCGTCGAGTATTTCACTAAAGATTCAGCAGCTACGGGAGTTCCAAAGGGCTCATTCTAACAGAGCTGGAGTTACTATTACGTAGAGGGCAAAGCACAGGGACAAAACGGAGAGCAGTCAACCGATCTGTAAACTACTTATGATTCTCATGCTGCGAAAGATGGTTCGTTCTCTGGTAGAAAGTGTGTGGGAGAGAGCACTAGGGAGGGACAGAGAAAGAGAGAGAGAGAAATAGAATCAAATATCCTTTCCACAACTTGGATAGAGATGACCGCCATGAGGACGCGAGTGTACATCACGACTGCAAGTGCCTGGAGGTGTCAAGTGGGTGCCGAGGCAGGAAGGAGGCCATGGTGATACCATCCATAAGGTACGGCACGAAGGGAGCTAAAAGCCTCCAATGTTAATGTAGGCACGAGGAACACGGGAAGAGAGAGAGAGAAGAAGAAGGACCAAGAAGAAGAAGAAGCCCTTAAACGACGGTGGAGGAAGGGTAAAAAAAAAACAGAAAAACCATAAAAGAATAGGGGTGAGAGATGATGATGGCGTGTGTGAGATACACAAGGCAAGAGCAGGATGTCATTGAGAAGACGTAGCCTTTTGTTTCGTCCAGCGAAGATGGGATTAGGAGCAGCCGGCAAAGGTGTAAACAAGACTGGGGCGCCGGCGGGAGGGAAAGATGATGGGAGTCATGGTAATGAACGAGGCGAGGAATGGCGGAGAGCAGCGGAAATAAGAGAAGACGCGGAAGAGGAAGCATACTGCGTGAGAGAGTGAAATGTGGTGCTGTAAGAGAGAGAGAGAGATAGAGAGAGAGTGAAAGAAAGAAAATTTGATGGTGATAGAATTTGAAGGACTCTAACGACACTGGTAAGAAAACTGTATTTACGTGTCAACTCTCTCTCTCTCTCTCTCTCTCTCTCTCTCTCTCTCTCTCTCTCTCTCTCTCTCTCTCTCTCCTATCTGACACACACTCAGGTCGTATAACGATCCTTACGTTGTGTATACCATTACCCTGGGCATGTGCCCATGGTGTGGGCCCCTGGCCCATGGCCCATGACATGTGCCCAGAAACTCAGCAAACAACATTTACGAAATCCAAAGGTTGCTCTTACTCTTCTCTGTCGCCTCGAAGCCCAAAGAAGCTCCCAGGCCCACCAGCCCAAACCCACCCACAAAGACCAAAAATTCAAGAAAACTCACCCCTTACACCCAACCACCCAAGCATAGCCACACACCCAGTTCATCCGCCCATCTCTTCCACTCTTCCTTCTTTCCTTCCTTCCTTCCTTCCGTCCTTCTGTCTTCTCTACATGCCTTGTATTCCTTTGTCCATTCCCTCCTGCCTTCCTGCCAGGGCCAAATTGCCCACATAGATATTACCTTCCTGAAATGGCAGTCAGTGTCGCCAACACCACCACCACTGTTGCCTGTGAGTGTGTGTGTGTGTGTGTGTGTGTGTGTGTGTGTGTGTGTGTGTGTGTGTGTGTGCATGTGTGTGTGTGTGTGTGTCTGACTGTCTGTCTGTTTGTCTGTCTGTCTTTCTGTCTATCTGTACGTCTGTTTGTATATCTGTCTATGTTCGCCTATCTGTCTATCAGATTATCAGATTGTCTGTGTATCTTTCTTTATATCTGTCTGTGTCTATGCCTATGCCTATCTGTCTGTGCGTTTGTGTGGGAATTTTTATTTTTTGTGTGTGTGTCTACAAGACTGACACTCGGAGACCTATATCCGTAATCCCCTCACTATCTTGTGGAGGTGGTATTGGGAATATTGGCACTTTATCACCATGCTAAAGTTCCTTGTGCCCAGTGCCCTGACTAGCAGGTGGCTCTTGTAATATTTGATAAATGAGATATATTTGTCACTAGATCTCAGAATCCTGAGTTTTGTGAATGTCATAGAAACTGGCTTTCTGACGAATCGAGAATGATTAACACTCTCCTTTGCCAACCATTTGGCAACAGGAGCCCCAAGACAGAGCCGGCACTTGTAAACCAGGCTCTGAGTGCCTGGGGCCAGCAGTCTTAGGGTTCACGCCAAACAGAACAGATCACAAGGTGTGTCTTCCGTGATATGAGTACCGGGGAGCTGGTTTAGTAATCACAAGTGCGTCTAACTTGACGCGTGCTCCAAACGTCTCTTCAGTGACGTGTGTGTGAGAGAGTACTGAGACGTCTTTAAGTCAGTGGACTTCCTGGACGTAAGGTGAAATCCACACTCTTGGAAGTAGACTTGATTTTGATAACTTTATCGGTACGAGTGCTGAGCGTCAACTCTAATGACTTAATGGCATTGGCATACTGCGACAGCTCATCATTAAGCAAATCAACCTAAAGTCACCACAAGTCCAAGACACAGAGGACCCAAGTAGAAGGTCCTTAAGGTACGTAGGTCCATTTTATTCCCATCTTGCTCATCATACAGACTCCAATCCATAATCTTGTATACAAGGTAGAAAGGGACTTGAAGAACAGTGGTGTTGGTAACAGGGCTACTGGAAGCCAGTACCAGAGCTTGTCGAGTGTCGTAGCTACAAGCCCTGTATCACCCTTCATGTCAAACACAAGCTTCAAGCAGCAATCAAGAACCAGGTGTCAACAAGGACATCATTCTGGTAAGTGTGTATACCTGGGTATTTTGACACCCACCTGTGGAGGAAGTGTTCTCCGCTTCCATGACGAGACTAATATTAATTAAGAGAGTCAGTCAAGTATACACACATGAAGTCATACACAATATCTGTATCTGTCTGTCTTATTGTCTATCTAGCTGTCTTGTCTTTCTATGTGGCTGTCTTGTCTGTCTTTCTCTGTGGCTGTCTTGTCTGTCTGTCTGTCTGTCTCTCCGGCAGTCTTGTCTCTCTCTGTATTTCATGTCTCTCTAGATGTTTGTCTCTCTGTCTGGCTGGCTGTCTTAACTGTTTTTTTACGGATAGCTGTCTGTCTGTTTCTCTGTCTGGCTGTCTTGTCTATTAAAGGAAGAATGGTGCTGTTATTCACTATATGCAACTATTGCAACAAACAACAACGACAATGACAATAACAATAACAGCAAGAAAAACAGCAACAACTATTGCAACAAAACCAACAACAATAACATCATAATCAATAACAACAGCAACAACAGCTATGTAATTTCTGCCAAGAACAGTTGCACTTTGCCCACAACAACAAAAACAATAACACCACCACCATCACTACCACCAACACCACCACCATCACCACCATCACTACCACCATCACCACTACCATCACCACCATTCTCACCGCCTAAATCTAAACACTGAGATCAATACCTGCTACCAACTTTACCCATCCTCTTCCCCATTTCAACCACCACCACTACCACAGCCATCACCGCAACCACCACTAGCACCCCAATCACCACCACCACAATCACCCTTGAGGACAATATCGATGACCACTGCAACCACTACTGCTACTATTGCTACTACTACTACCACTACTACTACTACCCCTACTTCTACTACTACCCCTACTACCACTACCCCTACTACCCCTACTACTACTACCACTACTACTACTACCACTACTTCTACCGCTGCTACTACTACTACTACCACCCCTATTGCCACTACCCCTACTACTACTACCACTACTACTACCACTACTAATACTACTACTACCACTACTACTACTACTACCACTACTTCTACCGCTACTACTACTACCACCCCTACTACTACCCCTACTACTACTACTACCCCTACTACCACTACCCCTACTACTACTACCACTACTACTACTACCACTACTTCTACTACTACTACTACCACCCATACTACCACTACCCCTACCACTACCACTACTACTACTGCTACCACTACTACTACTACTACTACTACTACTACTACTATTTATGTATTGACTGAGTAATGAGAGTCTAAACATACATTACCAAAAATATGGTCAAGTGAGAAAGATAATCAGAATATATAGAATATCCTTCCAAATATACTTGTAAATTAAGAACATGTTGCAATATATATACGTCTAGAATCCGGCTATCAGAACAAGGATAGGGTATGTATTTTCATACACTTGCGGAATACCTGTGAAAGATATAGATGGAACAAGTGTCGAAGAGTTCAAGCTCCTGGAGAGCGAAACGTTGCCACAGTAAAATGTCACGTTAGTTGCACTTGTATTCTTTGTACCTAACGTATTGTCCGTAATTCTGGCAACACTGTTGCAACACGAGTGTAGAAAACTTTAGGAGGAAACCTCTAAAATATCCCCGTCCCGAGCCAGATCAACCAGGCTGTGATGGGTATGTGGGCCAGCGAGCCGCCAGCAGCAACAACCTGGTTGACCAGGAAAGCACCCCACAAGCTTGGTTCTGGGCCGGGCTGCGGGAGTTGGAAAGATCTTGAAACCCATCAAAGGTATATCAAGGGCACTTTACCAAGGGCGTTTTTAACCAAGCTTCCTTGGCTAAAGGCTGGAAGTAGGGAAATTACCTTGGAAGAAAAGGCAGCTCCAATCCCAGGGACCAAGAGCCCTTTACCAGCATCATATCACCTCCCTTGAAGGGTTCATCCATGTGAAGAAGATTCGCTACGCCTATCAAAATATTAAATTGAGTGGACTAGAGACAAGTGTCGATATATATCTGTCGTGTTTTTTTTTTACAGACAGGGAATGATTCTTATCACCAGGGTCACATATCATACAGATCAACGCATGATAAATACGCAAAAGCAATTACTGTTTGTTGAATTCAAAAGGATGGGAAAAAATATTTAATTCTGCGACGTCAATGAAATCAACAACAGGAAAATCATCCTACAGCGGCTGTTTCTTATAACTAGGATGTTACGACCGTTAACGGAAAAATAACGGTCAAGGACCGTTAAATCAAAGTCTACTGGTCGACGTAACCAGGTGCGTTCTGTAGGTGAGTGGTCGGTGATGCCATGTTTGTTGTGGAAGGTTCTTTTTACGCTTTTTAGTGTCGTTTGATGTGGCTGGTGTAGAGGGGCCGGTGAGCGAGCACTGCAATATCTGAGAGTAAATTGGATTTGGTGGCAGCGGTGTTGATGATGTCTGCGAATTATATGGTGAAGTTGATGATATTGGTGATTGTAGTGGTGGTAATGAAGGTGGTAGTGATGGTAGTTATTATGCACCCAGGTAATAATGGTCTGTTAACCAGGAGCTTGGAGCGAAAATAAACACAGCAGTAGTCTTTATATTGTATTTTCCTTCACCAATTATAAATAGAGATATGTACACCTATGAACACTATGTACAAGAGTTTGACAATTCAGTGTACAACACGGTAATGAAAGGCAAAACAACAGCCAGAAAGAGATCACCGTGGGCAACCAGCAGCTGTATGGATCTGGCAATAGTGGAACGTGAGTGACACCACATCTCCGCCATTGGCCATTGTTAGACACACCTTATGATTGGTCAATGAACCAGGGTACTGATTTAACGATGGGGCCCCGTAAATCGTTAAACCTTTAGTACCCGGTTCGCTGGTTGGGAGGCAGCCTATATGGGAGTGTATACATACAGAGGTTAGCAATAGAGCTGTCGAAGTTATCTTCCGCGCCAGGTCACGATGGCGCTGCTGTCTCAGATATCATCACAGTAATCTTATGCATAAGCGACAAGTTATAGTGCATTTTTTTAGTACAATGAACATACATACCTAATTTTATTTCTGTTTTAAGTTGAATTTCTCAACATTTTATCATGTTGCAGTTCAAAACTAAAACACCCTCGACATATAAGCTGTAGGAATACAGCTTTTCTTCTGTTACATCACTGACGACGGTAAACTTGAGTTCCCCGAAACATCTCAATAAGGATGCTAACAACACTCACGGCTGTAACACTCCAACAGCACCTCAAACCCTGACAAAGAAATTATGTCTCTGATATGAAGTTGTCTGTGAATATATAGATTAAGTAAGAATTTGAAATGAACTTGCATGAGGGGGACCCATTCTGTGCGTTGATTTGTGGCCCACTTGTCAATTCTTTTGCAATTCATGAGGTCGTTGCAGCATGCAAGAGGGACCTATTACTCATCTGCAACCAGAACTTTGAGCGGCTGGCTGAATAACTTGCAATATATATATATATATATATATATATATATATATATATATATATATATATATATATATATATATATATATATATATATATATATATATATATATATATAATGTATGTGTGTGTGTGTGTGTGCGTGTGTGTGTGTGTGTGTGTGTGTGAGTGTGTGTGTGTTAGTGTGTGTGTAAGAAGGGCAGGTGTCCTGGCAGGGTACTCTGGCTTGCGTGTCTCTCTTTCTCTTACTCTGATTAACACATAAATCAAGAAGTCATACATACACACACGCACATACACTCAAACACGCACACATACACACACACATACACACACACATACACACACACATACACACACACACACACACACACACACAAAGAAGACCGCTGACAGAGTACAGGCTAAGTGGACAAGGGCTACAAACCTCGGCAAAGGAGAAAGACCTTGGTGTGAGTATAACGCCAAGTACGTCTCCGGAGGCACACATCAACCAGATAACTGCGGCAGCATATGGGCGACTGGCAAACCTAAGATTAGCGTTCCGTTACCTAAACAAGGAATCGTTCAAGACACTGTACACCGTGTACGTCAGGCCCATACTAGAATATGCAGCACCAATCTGGAACCCACACCTGGTCAAGCACGTAAAGAAACTAGAGAAAGTGCAAAGGTTTGCGACAAGGTTAGTTCCACAACTCAGGGGTCTGTCTTATGAAGAAAGGTTGAGGGAAATAGGACTAACAACACTGGAGGAAAGAAGGGTCAGAGGAGACATGATAACGACATACAAAATACTGCGGGGAATCGACAAGGTAGACAGGGACAGGATGTTCCAGAGAGGGAACACAGAAACAAGGGGACACAACTGGAAGTTGAAGACTCAGATGAGTCAAAGGGATGTTAGGAAGCATTTCTTCAGCCACAGAGTAGTCAGGAAGTGGAATAGTCTAGAGAAAGATATAGTGGAGGCAGGAACCATACATAGTTTTAAGACGAGATATGATAAAGCTCATGGAGCAGGGAGAGCAGAGACCCAGTAGCGGACAGCGAAGAGGCGGGGGCCAGGAGCTGAGTCTCGACCCCTGCAACCACAATTAGGTGAGTACATACAACAGGCCTAGTGTTTAATCGACATGAGCCTAGGACACAATGGTAACTAACTAACACTCACACTTACAGTCACACACACACACACACACACACACACACATGAAGTGGAATAGTCTAGCGAACGATATAGTGGAGGCAGGAACCATACATAGTTTTAAGACAAGGTATGATAAAGCTCATGGAGCAGGGAGAGCAGAGACCCAGTAGCGGACAGCGAAGAGGCGGGGCCAGGAGCTGAGTCTCGACCCCTGTAACCACAATTAGGTGAGTACAATTAGGTGAGTACACACAATACTGCGAGGAATATATATGGTGGATAGAGACAGGATGTTCCAGAGAGGGGACACAGCAACAAGGGGACACAATTGGAAGTTGAAGACTCAGATGAATCACTGGGATGTTAGGAAGTATTTCTTCAGTCACAGAGTTGTCAGGAAGTGGAATAGTCTGGCAAGTTACGTAGTGTAGGCAAAAACCATACATAGCTTTAAGAAGAGGTATGATGAAGCTCATGGAGCAGGGAGAGAGAGAGAACCTAGTAGAGATCAGCGAATAGGTGGGGCCAGGAGCTATGACCCGAATTCTGCAACCATAAATAGGTGAGCACTTACGCACGCATACCCGCGCGAGCGTCTGAAGAACCAAATGAGTACAGGTGTACATAAATGACGACTATGAGGTAATTACAAGTAGGTGAGTAAAAGCAGGTGACTATAGCCAGGTGAGTACAGCCAGGTGAGTACAGCCAGGTGAGTACAGCCAAGTGAGTACAGTCAGGTGAGTACAGCCAGGTGAGTACAGTCAGGTGAGTACAGTCAGGTGAGTACAGCCAGGTGAGTACAGCCAGGTGAGTACAGTCAGGTGAGTACAGCCAGATGAGTACAGCCAGGTGAGTACTGCCAGGTGAGTACATCCAGGTGAGTACTCCAAGGTGAGTACTCCCAGGTGAGTACAGCCAGGTGAGTACTGCCAGGTGAGTACAGCCAAGTGAGTACAGCCAGGTGAGTACAGCCAGGTGAGTACTGAGAGGTGAGTACAGCCAGGTGAGTACAGCCAAGTGAGTACTGCCAGGTGAGTACAGCCAGGTGAGTACAGCCAGGTGAGTACAGCCAGGTGAGTACAGCCAAGTGAGTACAGCCAGGTGAGTACAGCCAGGTGAGTACAGCCAAGTGAGTACTGCCAGGTGAGTACAGCCAGGTGAGTACAACCAGGTGAGTACTGCTAGGTGAGTACAGCCAAGTGAGTACTGCCAGTTGAGTACAGCCAAGTGAGTACAGCAAGGTGAGTACAGCCAGGTGAGTACAGCCAGGTGAGTACAGCCAAGTGAGTACTGCCAGGTGAGTACAGCCAGGTGAGTACAGCCAGGTGAGTACAGCCAGGTGAGTACAGCCAGGTGAGTACAGCCAAGTGAGTACTGCCAGGTGAGTACAGCCAGGTGAGTACAGCCAAGTGAGTACAGCCACGTGAGTACAGTCAGGTGAGTACAGCCAGGTGAGTACTGCCAGGTGACTACAGCCACGTGAGTACAGCCACGTGAGTACTGCCAGGTGAGTACAGCCACGTGAGTACAGCCGCGTGAGTAGAGTCAGGTGAGTGCAGCCAGGTGAGTACTGCCAGATGAGTACAGCCAGGTGAGTACAGCCAGGTGAGTACTGCCAGGTGAGTACAGCCAGGTGAGTACTGCCAGGTGAGTACAGCCAGGTGAGTACAGCCACGTGAGTACAGCCACGTGAGTACTGCCAGGTGAGTACAGCCACGTGAGTACTGCCAGGTGAGTACTGCCAGGTGAGTACAGCCAGGTGAGTACAGCCACGTGAGTACAGCCACGTGAGTACTGCCAGGTGAGTACAGCCACGTGAGTACTGCCAGGTGAGTACTGCCAGATGAGTACAGCCAGGTGAGTACAGCCACGTGAGTACAGCCAGGTGAGTACTGCCAGATGAGTACAGCCAGGTGAGTACAGCCAGGTGAGTACAACTACCGACTTTCCCTTTTCCAAACAAAAGAATAACTTTTAAGCTTTTATTAAAAATAAACAATGATTTTATTAGTGGCAAGCAAACACTTTATTAAAGTATACGAATGTTTTATTACAAGACTACAAAGTACTATGTACTCTGATGCAGAGTGCGCAGGTTCGAATCCTGCTGTGGACCGAGAATGCATTCACTCCGGACACTTTTGTTTGAGAACGTTTCGGTCCTTGGACCTCTATCCCATGTTTAAGAGAATAAGAGAGAAATAATGGGAGAGAGAGAGAGAGAGAGGAGAGAGAGAGAGAGAGAGAGAGAGAGAGAGAGAGAGAGAGACTTAATGCGGCCTCTGATGTGAAGTTCAAGCAGTAAATCAGAGTTAACGACCTGTGTATATAACGACCTAGTTGGCGTAGTTGTCTGATAAACAAAAGGTCTCCATTATACACAAATTTGTTAATGTGCATTTAATTTCCAACTCATCTGCTCAGCTCGACTGTTTAATTACATGGTTCCCATTAATGTTTATAATTATTATTTTTTCCGATTAAATGTGAAGCAGAAATTTTGATTTTTTTTTCACAAATCAAAATTTAAAAAAAAAAAATAATAATAATAATAATATTATTATTATTATTATTACTTATTATTATTATTATTATTATTATTATTAATTTTATTATTATTATTATTATTATTATTATTATTATTATTATTATTATCATTATTCATGAAGAAGAAGAAGGAACAAAAGAAGGAGGAAGAGAATAATTATGATCCGAAACAAGTGATAATATATCTTGTTTACCTCTCTTCATTCACCTGAATACATCCTCCCTCCGTCGCTGCATTATTTCTGCTTTCATGTATACTCAAAACCGGGTATACATAGAAGGCGTTAATCTGCGTATCGACTTCCCTCTCGCTGTCTCCTGAACATCGTATCACAGCCATTAAAATCCCCGATGGTGCCGGCGTAATCACTGCTGGATTTTTTTGTCGAGGTTAACTTTCAACATCGATATATCTCACTTCCGGGGCAGTATAAAGCAGCGTCACGTAAACTGCCAGCCACGTATATCGCCGCTGCTACACTGTACACAGAGCAGTTACTCTCCCGATTTTGAGTGTAAATTTGAGAGTGGTGGTCTGAGTTTTGGTGGTGGTTGGTGCTAGTGGCCTGTGAAGCTTCGTTGGTGGACTGTGAAGCCTCGCTGGTGGCTTGTGAAGCCTCGCTGGTGGCTTGTGAATCCTCGCTGGTGGCTTGTGAAGCCTCGCTGGTGGCTTGTGAAGCCTCGCTGGTGGCTAGTGAAGCCTCGCTGTGGCTTGTGAATCGTCGCTGGTGCTGGTGGCCTGTGAAGCCTCGCTGGTTCTGGTGGCCTGTGAAGCCTCGCTGGTGGCTTGGTAAGCCTTGCTGCTACTTGTGGTTTGTGAAGCCTCGCCGTCAGTGCTTCTCCAAGGCACGTGTGGAGATGTTGGAGAATTTATTTTCTTACGTCTGTTGCACCTGTTAACCTAGCAGTAAATAGGGGCCTCTCTTAAGCTAGCAGTAAGTAGGTACCTAGGAGGCATCCGACTGTTGCATGCAGCATCCTAGGGAGAAAGCAATCTTCCCAGCCACTTCCATCTTTCGCACCCATCAGCTATCTGTTATTCTTCATCGCCGTTATTTCTACCATCTTGCCTCCTCCTCCGCTTCATCTTATTTTCTTCTTCTTCTTCTTCTTCTTCTTCTTATTCTTCTTCTTCTTCTTCTTTATCGTCATCATCTTATTCTTCATCTTCTTCCTCCAGACTCATGGAACTCCGTGTTCATCAAGAACTGCAAGAAGCCCCTGTCACGTGCCTTCAGCATTCTATGGAGAGGGAGCATGGACACAGGGGTCATCCCACACTCACTAAAAACAACATAGCCCCACTCACAAAGGTGGCAGTAAAGCAATTGCAAAGAACTACAGACCCATAGCACTAACATCCCATATCACATAAATCTTTGAAAGTGTTCTAAGAAGCAAATTCGCCAACCATCTAGATATCCATCAGTTACACAACCCAGGGCCTCACGGGTTTAGAGCAGGACGTTCCTGCCTGTCCCAGCTACTGGACCAATGCGTGTTAAAGGAATAACAGGAAAAGTTGGTAGACGGATCTATAACTTCCTAACAAGCAGAACACAAAGAGTAATAGTAAACAGAGTAAAGTCTGAGGCAGCTACAGTGAAAAGCTCTGTTCCACAAGGCACAGTACTCGCTCCCATTCTATTGCTCATCCTCATATCTGACATAGACAGAGATGTAAACCATAGCTCCGTGTCTTCCTTTGCGGATGACACCCGAATTGCCATGACAGTGACCTCCATCGAAGACACCGCAAGACTCAAAGCCGTTATAAACTAAATCTTCAAATGGGCCACTAAAACAATATGAAGTTCAATGAAGAGAAATTTCATCTACTCAGATATGGAAAACTTGAGGAAATTAAAACTATATCAGGGTAAACAACAAATTCTAACAATACAATATAGCGAAAAAGTAATGTGAAGGACCTGGGAGTGATAATGTCAGAGGATCTCGCCTTCAAAGACCACAACAATGTATCTACCTCATCTGCTAGAAACATAATAGGATGGATAATGAGAACCTTCAAATCGCTTGTTCTCTCTGGGCTGGAATATTGCTGGCGAAATTGCTGACCTGGAGAGTGTACAAATAACTTTCATGGCACACAAGTACGATAAAGCACCTAAATTACTGAGAAGGGTTTAAGTCCCTTGATTTGTATTCCCTGGAATGCAGGCGAGAAAGATACATAATATTATACACTTGGAAAATCCTAGAGGGATTAGTACCAAACTTGCACACAAAAATCACTCCCTATGAAAAAAAGACTCGGTAGGAGATGCAACATTTCCCCAATGAAAAGCAGGGGTGCCGCGAGTACACTGAGAGACAACACAATAAGTGTCCGGGTCCCAAGACTGTTCAACTGCCTCCCAGCATACATAAGGGGATTACCAATAGACCCCTGGCTGTCTTGAAGAAGGCACTGAACAGGCACCTAAAGTCAGTACCTGACCAGCCGTGGTTCGTACGTCAGTTTGCGTGCGGCCACCAGTAACAGCCTTGCTGATCAGACCCTGATCCACCCCCGAAACCCTCTCCAGGTATAACCCTCTTCTTGCACAACTGTAGGTAAACAAGTGCACAATCAGACTGGGTACCAGTTCACGCTGCTGCTTGGGTAGTGGATCTGGTTGTGCTGGACGATCCTATTCTCAACTAAGTAGACTGAAGCGTGGGAGGTAACTAGAGTGTAGTTCGTCCTGAGCTAAGAGAATCATTGTAGAGTGTAAGGTCATCTGGTCTCTCTCTCTCTCTCTCTCTCTCTCTCTCTCTCTCTCTCTCTCTCTCTCTCTCTCTCTCTCTCTCTCTCTCTCTCTCTCTCTCTCTCTCTCTCTCTCTCTCTGTCGGAATCATTGAATAAATCGTGAAGAAAAAGGTAAAAGTGTCATGGAACAATTACTAAAGTAACATTTTTGTATTACGGAACGATAGTAGAAAAGTAATAATGGTACCATGGAACAATCGTAGTACAAAGAGACTACAGCCATCAATACTGAGAATGGCTGGACCTTTTCACAGCTATGTTGGCGTGAGACTGGTCCATAAAACAGTCTGCATTTGTGGCCACATATCTGCAGTGTATAGAAATACAACTAATTGGAGAGATAACCTTTGGCCGGCATGGTCTCGTGGTTAGATGGTTGCTATGGTGATTCTGGATCCACCTTGAAGCTGGTCGAATCCTCTCCACTCCCATTTTTCATAATACACAAAATTCATCAATAGTTTGCTGGTACCCTACTCTGTGCTGAGAGTTAAACACAGGGAGAGAAAGTTAGTTGTGGTTCCTCCTTTCACGCGCCATTACACAGGATGGGTTTCTTGTACCAAGAAGTGGAGGCTGCGAGCCAGTGTAAAGTGAAGACACGCTGAGATGTGAGCAGCACATTGGTGGATGTAGGCAGCATCACCAGCATCATCCACAATAACAGCATCACCAGCATCATCCACAATAACAGCATCACCAGCATCATCCACAATAACAGCATCACCAGCATCAACCACAATAACAGCATCACCAGCATCAACCAAAATAACAGCATCACCAGCATCATCAACAATAACAGCATCACCAGCATCATCAACAATAACAGCATCACCAGCATCATCAACAATACCAGCATCAATAGCATCAACCAAAATAACAGCATCACTAGCATCAACCACAATAACAGCATCACCAGCATCAACCACAATAACAGCATCACCAGCATCAACCACAATAACAGCATCACCAGCAAGAGAAACAGCAGCAGAAGTTGCAGTAGTAGCAGGCAGTTTTTTTGTAGTATCTATAGTAAGCAATAGGAGCCAGCAGCAGTGTCACCAGACAGCGGTAGGAGCCAGCAGCAGTGTCACTAGGAGCCAGCAGCAGTGTCACCAGACAGCGGTAGGAGCCAGCAGCAGTGTCACCAGACAGCGGTAGGAGCCAGCAGCAGTGTCACTAGGAGCCAGCAGCAGTGTCACCAGACAGCGGTAGGAGCCAGCAGCAGTAGCGGCAAGCACAGCTGACCAGCCTGAGGTGATCTCGGCTGAACAAAAGTATTGATCACACACACAAGAGTGCCACAAGTGCCACTCAACTTTCTCTTGGTATTCACGGAGGTTTTATGAAGTGTTGGCCAGCGAGACCAGGCAGGGAGGGGGCACTATGGCAGGAAGTGAGTGGGGGGTATAGCAGGAAGGGAAGGGAGGGGGAGAGATCATGGCAGGGAGGAAATTGTTCCATCCAGGGTGTTGTGGCATATTCATAGTGAAGGATATATGTAAGAAGGAGGGGTAGGGGAGGGAGTGGGGAAGCCAAGACTGGAGACTGGGAGACCAGGGGTGAGGTAGGGGAAGATGGATATACTGAGAGTGGGTGAAGGGCAGAGGAGAATAAGAGAGGGTGAAGGAAGCAAGAAAAAGGGTCGGGGAAAAAGGAGTAAAGATGGAAGGCTTGAGTATACCTGGAGATGGTTTCGGGGGTCAACGCCCCCGCGGCCCGGTCTGAGACCAGGCCTCGTGGTGGATCAAGGGGGTAGAGTACATGGGCATGTCATTTATTTCCTTTTCAAAGTCTTGTGGTGTTAGGATAAAATCCGAGATTTTTGAGATGACCAAATTTTGGGTCTCGTTCATAAAGAATTCATTTGGATTGTTGATCCTTAGTCTGTATGTAGATGTAGTAGATTAGCCGATATAATCGCCCGGCCCGAGCCTTTTCCAAGTGGTGACCCCGGCTTTGGCTCCCTGTCGTGGGAGTGTCTCAGACCAATGTCCGCCATGGGAGGAGGTACAAGTACCTCCTCGTCTTCTGGGACTAGCTGTTCCCTGGCCTAGCCCCATTCCCCGCCCCCACGGGGCTCGGAAGGAGAAGCTAGGCACCTTGTGCTGCCACAAACCCCGCCCACACTGGGCGGGGTTTTCTTGAGCCAACCCAGCTTTGGGCCGAGGCCCAAGCGCTGGGAAGGCTCAAGAATGCCTCTTGCTGTGAGTGTTTCTGCTTCTGCTGCTGCTGCTTCACTTGTCCTCTGCACTCGGCCTTAGTCTGGGCAGCGGCTCGCTGAACACTGAGTCGTACTGGGACTTTAGTGTCTCACTTATTGGCTGTCATCTGTGTATCTGGCCTAAGCAGGAGCCCAATACTGGATGTTGTTTTTACCTTAGATTTGGGACTAATGGGAAGGATTTGAGGAAATGAAAATAAAAGGAGAAAGTCTTTTGAAGAGGGAATTCAGGATGTAGGGTTATGAGAAGAGGTTCCTCTTCTCATAACCCTACATCCAGAGAATTGAGAAAATTTCCAGAGAATTTACAAAATTTCCAGAGAATTTACAAAATTTCCAGAGAATTTACAAAATTTCCAGAGAATTTACCAAATTTCCAGAGAATTTACAAAATTTCCAGAGAATTTACAAAATTTCCAGAGAATTTAGAAAATTTCAGGGGGCTGAAATAGGGAGAGAAAATGGGTTGGAGAGAGAAAGAGAGAAACGAGGGAAGGGATTGAGAGAGAGGTAAAATTAAGTGAGGGGAGAGAGAAGTAAGAGGGGTGAGAAGGGACACTAAGTTAAAAAGATGGAGAATGGGGAGAAGGGGTAGCAAGCAATGGGAGATAAGAAAGGAGAGGAGGAACAGAGGAAGAGGTCAAAAGAGTGGAGATAAAGGCAGTTTAGAGGAGGAAGTCGTGGAGAGGGAAAAGAGAAGCTGTGCAGAAGGGAAGTGCTAAAGAAATAAACATTTTCGCAATCCATCCCACAAACTGAAACAACCAAGTCTACGTTTCGCTCCGTCGTACATCGAAACGTCGCCTAGTTTCATCTCCGATGTGTAGGATAATAGAGAATTATTCAAGCCAGAATACTGTGGCATATTCATGGTAAGGGGATACCTAATAAGAAGAATAAACAGAAGAAGCTACCAGTAATAGATACTGCCTTGATCTGTCACTCGGCACACTATTGTCCGGGTAAGCCAGCGGAAGGCCTCGGTCACATGACCAAAAGCTCCAGTGGCGGGTCATCACATGACTAAGACCCGTGTCAGAAATCACTTTGTCCTGTTTCCTGACGAATCTTACCTGACCTTGACGCTTTAGTAACATGATAGATAGGATGGGAAATTGTGCAGAAAACACATGAAAAGGACAAGAAATGGCTGTCACCCCATTTGGTTCTTATTCTCACAAGAAAACTCTAAAAAACTTTGAAAGCTTGAAAAAAAAGAGGCTAGCCTTTCAACCTCTAAATATATGTAGATGAATGGTTCAGAGAACCGACAGATTGATGGACTGACAACATCGACTCAAGGTTGAGGGACTGACCACCTCAAACTCCTCCTGTTGTTCACGATTCTCCTTTGTATTGGACTGATGAAGCCAATGTGTGGGGAAAACGTTTCCTCAATAAAGATACCCAAGTGTTGCATATGTGTCTAATTTATCAACCTCTAAATAGCCTAGTTGGGTATATTACAGACTTAAAACTCAGAGGTATCACATCACTTGCCTGATACCTGAGTGAGGTATCACCTCAGTAACATGTAAAATGCTCTTCTCTTGCAATTCTTCACATTCCTCTGACGATGTACGTGTAAACACCTGAAAGAGCACTGATTGCATTGTTTATTTTGGCAATGTGGAATGTTAATGTAATGTGGAAATAACATCTGAAACACCATTAGAACCAAAGTACTTGCTACACACAACAGAAAGACAAAAAAGACATTTTTAATGAAGAATGCAACGAAAGCACAGATGATAAAAGAGGGAAGAGTACAAATTCACACGCAAATACATACGTACATAAATATAAACACAACTCACTGAGTAAACACACACACACACACACACACACACACACACACACACACACACACACAACACACACTCTCTAAGTAGCCTTCCTCTCTGCTATTTTACGAAGCTATTAGCATTAAGTGGCCCCTGAGGGCACAATTACTTGATAATATGTTAACTGGGTCAAGAGATTAGTGTAATGTAAATTTATGCTAATGAGATATGTAAAGCCGGGTGACCCGCTGCTATATCTGACCTTCCTTATGCATGCTGATTCATGTCACTAACACGATAACAACCTGTGTTGGGGACTAACAGTGACTCGACATTCCAGTCGTCAGAAATAATGGGGTATAATTCAATTAGGTTTTTCCTTTTTTCTTGTGTATGAATTGTGTTTTGTTAATGAACTGGGCCTTTGTAAGATTTACCTTTGTACGATTTGCCTTTGTAAGATTTAGTTTATTAGGTCTTTAATGTTTGTTTATTAAATTCTGGAAATGGTTTATCGTTTCGATTTATATAATGGCTTTGAAATATATTAGCCGTTTATGTGTGTGTGTGTACTCACCTATATGTGGTTGCAGGGGTCGATTCATAGCTCCTGGTCCCGTGTGTGTGTGTGTGTGTGTGAGTGTGTGTATATTCACCTATTTGTGGATACAGAGGTCGAGACTCAGTTCCTGGCCCCGCCTCTTCACTGATCGCTACTAGGTTCTCTCTCTCCCTGTTCCATGAGCTTTATCATACCTCGTCTTAAAACTATGTATGGTTCCTGCCTCCACTACATCACTTGCCAGACTATTCCACTTCCTGATAACTCTATGACTAAAGAAATACTTCCTAACATCCCTTTGACTCATCTGAGTCTTCAACTTCCAATTGTGACCCCTTGTATCTGTCTCCCCTCTCTGGAACATCCTGTCTCTGTCCACCTTATCTGTTCCTCGCAGTATTTTGTATGTCGTTATCATGTCTCCCTTAACCCTCCTGTCCTCCAGTGTCGTCAGGCCGATTTCCCTTAACCTTTCTTCGTAGGACAATCCCCTTAGCTCTAGAACTAGCCTTGTTGCAAACCTTTGCACTTTCTCTAATTTCTTGACGTGCTTGACCAGGTGTGGGTTCCAAACTGGTGCTGCATACTCCAGTATGAGCCTGACGTACACGGTGTACAGTGTTTTGAACGTTTCCTTACTAAGGTATCGGAACGCTATTCTCAGGTTTGCCAGTCGCCCATATGCTGCAGCAGTTATCTCTGGTTGATGTGTGCTTCCGGAGACGTGCTCGGTGTTATACTCTCCCCAAGATCTTTCTCCTTGAGCGAGGTTTGCAGTCTTTGGCCACCTAGCCTGTACTCTGTCTGCAGTCTTCTTTGCCCTTTCCCGACCTTCATGACTGCATTTGGCGGGATAAAATTCGAGGAGTCATTTGCTGGACCACGTGTCCAGCTTGTCCAGGTCTTTGTAGTCCTGCCTGATCCTCATCTGATTTAATTCTTCTCATTAACTTCACATCATCTGCAAACAGGGACACTTCTGAGTCTATCCCTTCCATCATGTCATTCACATATACCAAAAATAGCACTGGTCCTAGGACTGACCCCTGTGGGACCCCGCTCGTAACAGACGCCCACTGTGATACCTCATCACGTACCATGACTCGTTGTTGCCTCCCTGTCAGGTATTCTCTGATCCATTGCAGTGCCCTTCCTGTTATACGTGCCTGATCCTCTAGCACTAATCTCTTGTGAGGAACTGTGTCGAAGGTCTTTTTGCAGTTCAAGAAAATGCAAGCAACCCACCCCTCTCTTTCGTGTCTTACTTATGTTACCTTGTTATAAAACTCCAGGAGGTTTGTGACACAGGATTTGCCTTCCATGAATCCGTGCTGGTTGTCGTTTATAATCTTGTTCCGTTCCAGGTGCTCTACCACTCTCCTGATAATCTTCTCTATGACTTTGTATACCATACACGTCAGTGACACTGGTCAATAGTTTAGTGCCTCGTTTCTGTCTCCTTTCTTAAAAATGGGAGCTACATTTGCCGTCTTCCATACCTCAGGTAGTTGCCCAGTTTCAAGGGATGTGTTGAAAATTGTGGTTAGTGGCACACACAGTGTCTCTGCTGTGTGTGTGTGTGTGTGTACTTACCTATTTGTAGCGGCAGGGGTCGAGTCATAGATCCTGGCCCCGCCTCTTCGCTTGTCACTACTAGGTACACTCTACCCTTCTACATGAACTTCATCGTACCTCTTCTTAAAGCTATGTATGGATCATGCATCCATTACATCACTCGCCAGATTGTTCCCCTTTCTGACAACTCTGACTGTAGAAATACTTCCTAACATCCCTGTGACTCATCTGAGTCTTCAACTTCCAGCTGTCACCCCTTGTTGCTGTGTCCCATCTCTGGAACATCCTGTCTCTGTCCACCTTGTGAGTACTAAAACCTATTTTTTATTATATTTATTATTTATCCAGGCGAATAAATGGAGGAACACAATCTCTGTTTATCGACGGCATTTAAGGAAAATGTGAGACGTGCTGGTGATGGGGCGGATTTATAACAGCAGAAGCTTTGATTGAAGATGAGAGAGGTGGAGTTTGTGGGTTGGAGAGGAACAGATTGGGTTGAAACTACTGGACTGGTGTGATGGAGAAAGGGATGTTATGCATGTAATTGGAAAGGGATGGCCTGTTGTAGTGAAAGATAGGGAACATGGGGAGGGAGAGAGGGATAGGGGAAGGGATGGAGTTAAGTAAATGGAGGAGCCACCAGTGGTGAAATGTCTCCGGAAATAAGTGTCTTTATTGTGCATATGTGTTGTATTCCCACACAGGTCCCAGGTCCTTCCTATGCTAGGCAGGTCCTCTATGTCTAGTTTGCTCCCCGTGATTGTGTCTCAGCCCTGCTAGATGTACCTTTGGTGTCGTTTCATCTCTCCCTCACTGAGGTTGTCGTGTCTTCCACCTTGTTGGTTTTGATTCCAGTTTCCGCTTTTCATTGATTCTGTATTGTGTTTATCCTCACAGACACCCTGTCATGTATTCCTGGCTTCAGGGAAGGTTTTCCTGTTCACTACAGTCTTTCATGACCACTGGACTAAATGATGTTGTCCTAAGTTACCGGAAAACTTTTTTGAAGAGTTTATCATGGCGTCGTTTCGATCCCACTTGGACAGCTTTTTTTATTATGCTTTCTTCATTGTCTCCCCCCCCCAAAAAAAAAAAAAAGATAAATTATAACTATATTTTTTTTCCTCTTTGTCAGTAAAAGATCTGTCATATAAACAAAAACTATCTCTGGCCTGAACACATAGACTCCAGACTGAGGGACTGATTACCTCAAACTCCTCCTCCCCTTATTCCACCTTTCTCTGCACTGGACTGAAGAAGCCACTGGCTGCCGAAACGTTTCCTGAATAAAGATACCCCAAACGTTGCTCAAGTGTCTCATTTATCAAACACTACCTCGCTAGCCACCTTGTTTGAAGACGAGGCTGGACACCTGTCTTCTCCTTCCTTCCTCACTCCCTCGTCTCTCTGCTTGTGTATCCTCGTCACCCTCTTCAGTGACATTAAGTTGTCACTGATATTTGTGAAGAATTAGACACATGTACAACATCTGGGTATCTTTATTTGTAGACGTTTCGCCCTCCCGTGGCTTCATGAATACAAATTGAAGGACATAATGTGAAGACTGTAGAACTATATACAAAAGACGAGGTAATCAGTCCCTCATCCTTGGAGTTGGTGAAGAGTAACGTAGTCTTGAAGAATCTGAAGCACAGGCAAGAAGATTCTTCAAGACTACGGGATTCTCCACCAATTCCAAGGCCGAGGGACTGATTACCTCGTCTTTTGTATATAGTTCTACAGTCTTCCCATTATGTCCTTTAATTTGTATTGATAAAGCCACTGGAGGGCGAAACGTCTACAAATAAAGATACCCAGATGTTGATGAAATTAAGACACATATGCAACATCTGGGTATCTTTATAGTAAACGTTTCGCCATCCAGTGGCTTTATCAATACAAATTCTAGGACATAATATGAAGAGAGTAGAACTATATACAAAAGATGAGGTAATCAGTGCCTCGGTCTTGGAGTTGGTGTGTTCAGCATCGCAGGTCTGGAGATTATGAAGAAAAGGTAAGCAGGTTTGACCTTAAATAGGCGACAGCTGAAGGGACGGGTAGCAGACGAGGGCATAGTCAGTGGTAGGCGGGAGTCCCCAGTGGAAGTAGGTCATACCCAAAGAGATGGGTTAGTTGTAGTAGTAGTCGTAGCCGTGAAGGTCCTCAGAATCAAGATTCCATGATGTTGCAGTGTCTGGACATGTCTTATTCTTTATCTCGTCAGTATTGTATACCATTCATACTTGTCTTTCCTCTTCCTGTTTCTTAAATATACATATTGTTTCCCTGACTAACCCCCCTTTCCCTCTTTTCTTTCCTTGTCACTTACTTCCTAGTGTCACCCACCTATGTCATCCACCTATGTCATCCACCTATTAGTAGGTCAGCGAAATTTGGCTTCTCTTCATTTCCCTATTACTAACTTTCCCCCTTTCTCTTTCTCTGTTTCTCTCCCAGTTTCTCTGAGCTGAGCTGTTTGCTCTTTTAGTCCGTTCTCTGTCTGTCTGTCTGTCTGTCTGTCTGTCTGTCTGTCTGTCTGTCTGTCTGTCTGTCTGTCTGTCTGTCTCTCTCTCTCTCTCTCTCTCTCTCTCTCTCTCTCTCTCTCTCTCTCTCTCCTTCCTCCTCCTCTTCTCCATTTCTGTTCGTCCCTTTCATCCGCTCCCCTTTTGCTCTTATTTGATTTGTTTTTTTCGCCTGCTCCATGTCTCCTATTCATCAGTTTTTCACTTCAGTTCCTTTTTTTCAATTCTGTGGATCACTTCCTCGTCTCTTTCATCAACAGTGTCCATAAATCTCGGGAGATTTTTCAGTGTAAACCCAAGCAATATCTTCGTGTGTGCGGTCGTGTTACACAATATCTTCGTGTGTGCGGTCGTGTTACACAATATCTTCGTGTGTGCGGTTGTGTTACGCAATATATTCGTGTGTGCGGTCGTGTTACGCAATATCTTCGTGTGTGCGGTCGTGTTACACAATATCTTCGTGTGTGCGGTCGTGTTACACAATATCTTCGTGTGTGCGGTCGTGTTACGCAATATCTTCGTGTGTGCGGTTGTTTGGATTCACCTAGAGTCATTATTTTAAAATCGTATCAGTGGGTTCACAAATTTCCTTCCATACAGGCCCTGTCGTATCTATACTTAAAACTGTGTGAAGTGTTTATCGCCTCATCTAAGTCATTCTTCCCGGCCACCCTGAGGCTGAGAAAGTGCTTCCTAATATCCCCATGTGATTCAACTGCGTCTTTAACCTCCAGTGGAACTCCATTGTTCTCGAGCCCTGCCTTTCAAAGAGGCTGTTCTGTTTTGCCCTATTAAGTCTTCCGAGTATCTTATACGTCGTTGGCATGTCTCCTCTGGTTCTTCTTTCCGTCATGCTTATATAGTTTTGTTATTTTATCTTCTTCTCTATCAGACATTCGTTCACTCTAGACTGGAATATTGCTATGCATCAACAGCTCTTCTTAAAGCAAGTGATATTGCAGATCTGGAGAATTTACAGAAAACCCTCACTGCCTAAATATATTTGGTCAGGCACCCTAATTACTGGGACTGCTTGAAGTCCCTTGATCTGTATTCCTCCTCGGAGGAACTGGCCCCAGATCTGCCCTCCGAAATCACTCCATACGAAGGCAAGAGGCTCGGCAGACGATGCAAAATAACCCATTGAGAGGTAAGGGTTCCCATGAATATGTTAAGAGTTAATTCGATGAGGGTAAGGAGACCAAGACTTTTCAGTACCCTCCCTTTATACATAAGGGGAATTACCAGTAGGCCCTTGGCTATCCTCAAGAGGAAACTTGGTCAATTCTGTGTGTGCATGTTCGCTTACTGATATGTGGTTGTAGGTGTCGCGTCTCAGCTCCTGGTGTAGCCTCTTCGCTGGCCACCGCTCAACCAAACTTCCTCTGCTCAAGGATAGGATCCAGTTCATTGTCGTCTCCTGGGTTGCTAAGACTCCCCACCTGCCATTTATCTGCCCATATGCACCACAGCTTAGAGGTCTTTTATGATCTGTCCTTAATAATTTGTATTTGGAATATTTTGGGTTCACTCTTCTCTGGCTTCAAGAGCCTCATCCCGTGTGTAGTAGTTACTAGTAGTCAGAGGCACTTGTCGATTGACACTTGGCTTGTTTGTGTGTGTGTACTCATCTATTTGTGGTTGCAGGGGTCGATACTCAGCTCCTGGCCCTGCCTCTTCACTGACCGCTACTAGGTCCTCTCTCTCCCTGCCTCCCCGCTCCATGAGTTTTATCATACCTCGTCTTAAAACTATGTATGGTTCCTGCCTCCACTACATCACTTGCTAGACTATTCCACTTCCTGACAACTCTATGACTGAAGAAATACTTCCTAACATCCCTTTGACTCATCTGAGTCTTCAACTTCCAATTGTGTGTGTGTATTCACCTAATTGTACTCACCTAATTGTGGTTGCAGGGGTCGAGACTCAGCTCCTGGCCCCGCCTCTTCGCTGTCCGCTACTGGCTCTCTGCTCTCCCTGCTCCATGAGCTTTATCATACCTTGTCTTAAAACTATGTATGGTTCCTGCCTCCACTATATCTTTCTCTAGACTATTCCACTTCCTGACTACTCTGTGGCTGAAGAAATGCTTCCTAACATCCCTTTGATTCATCTGAGTCTTCAGCTTCCAGTTGTGTCCCCTTGTTTCTGTGTTCCCTCTCTGGAACATCCTGTCACTGTCTACCTTGTCAATTCCCCGCAGTATTTTTTATGTCGTTATCATGTCTCCTCTGACCCTTCTTTCCTCCAGTGTTGTTAGTCCTATTTCCCTCAACCTTTCTTCATAGGACAGACCCCTGAGTTGTGGAACTAACCTTGTCGCAAACCTTTGCACTTTCTCTAGTTTCTTTACGTGCTTGACCAGGTGTGGGTTCCAGACTGGTGCTGCATATTCTAGTATGGGCCTGACGTACACGGTGTACAGTGTCTTGAACGATTCCTTGTTAAGGTAACGGAACGCTAATCTTAGATTTGCCAGTCGCCCATATGCCGCCGCAGTTGTGTGTCTGTGAGTGTGTGTCTGTCTGTCTGTGTGTCTGTGAGTGTAACTGTTTTCAATTACACATTAAATACATTAAAAAGATCGAGTTAGCACACGTCTCCAGCAACCCTCATTCCTGGTCACATCTCCCTCTTCCACACTCTCCATTCCTGCGTCTCCTCGCCTCCCGGTTACTTCCGGACGTACCTTGGGACCGACCTCCCGTCTCCTCGCCTCCCGGTTACTTCCGGACGTACCTTGGGACCGACCTCCCGTCTCTGTGTCCTCCCGCCCGTAAAATGAAACACCGAAATTAGAATATTAAAACCATTAGGCCTGCCAGATTTCTAACTTGGAAGCTCTCTGGGTGAACTTTGTTACCTTTGTGTACCTAAATGGAAAAATGTTGTTGTTGTTGTTATTATTATTATTATTATTATTATTATTATTATTATTATTATTATTATTATTATTATTATTAATTATTATTATTAATATAATACTTAGTATTAATATATATATAATTTTATAATTTAATAATTATTGTTATTATTATTATTATTATTATTATTATTAGTAGTAGTAGTAGTAGTAGTAGTATTACTAGTATTATAATTATTACTGATATAAGTAAAAATATTTTTTTTTAATTACATTCCCTTTCTCTCTTATCTCTGTCTGTCTCTGTCTGTATTTCTGTCTGTCTGTCTGTCTGTCTGTCTGTCTGTTGTCTGTCTTCTGTCTCTTCTTCTTCTTCTCTCTCTCTCTCTCTCTTTCTCTCTCTCTTCTCTCTCTCTCTCTCTTCTCTCTCTCTCTCGTCACAATACTTCTCTTATCTCCTCAAGCACCTTACTTGTCTCTGTCCCGTGTGACTGATAAATTCCTGAAAGGTAAAGCGAACGAACTGATTTTCTAGGTGAGAGAGAGAGAGAGAGAGAGAGAGAGAAGAAGAGAAGAGAGAAGAAGAAGAAGAGAGAGAGAGAGAGAAGAAGAGAGAGAGAGATTATTGTCATGAGTTGATACAGAGGTATCTTTAAGTACGGTGAGGAGGGAAGTTCTTCAGACTGATACGTAAGGTTCTTATTTTAGTTAAGGTTAGCGTAAATGGTCATAGGTAACGCAAGGCGTTAATAGTTTTGTTAATGTGAAGTGTTAATGACTGTAATTAATGTGACACGTTAAGGGGGCAAGGTAAGGTGAGGGTGTTAATAGCTCTAAGGAAATGAAGTAAGTGGTTCTAGGTAAGGTATTGTGTTAATGGTTCTATTTAAAGCGAGTTGTTAATGGTATTAGTTGAGATGTTAATGGTTAACAGGTGTTAAATGGATTACAGTAAGATCGGACATTGTAACGTATCGAAATCACTTTGCTACCATCATCTGGTCTGTGATTAAAACATAAAGACTTTATGACTGCAGAGTTAAGAGGACTTAGTGTCAAAAAATATCATCTTATTGTTATTGCTAAAAGTTAGAAATTCTGGAGAATAATAGAGAGAAATATATTAAAATTGAAAATGTAAAGTTTGACAGACAAACCCCTCTCTTCAACCCACCTTCCTCTCCTCCCTTCAACCCCCACCCCTCTGTTCAACTTCCACCCCTACCTTCAACCCCCTATTTTCAACCCCCATCCCTCCCTTCATCCCCCACCCTTTCTACCCCTCCCTTCAACCCCCACTCCTTCCTTCAGCCCCTCCCTTAACCCCTCAACTCTCTCCCCTCCCTTTTAACTAGTCAAAACAACACCCAAGACGCGACAAATCTCGCGGTGATAACCAGATGATAAAAAAAGAATTACGAATGACATCTTTGCGTTTCAGTTTACGGTACACGAACCAAAGACCAACATAACGTACTCCTCCTCCTCCCCTTCCTCTTCCTCTTCCTCCTCCTCCTCCTCCTCCTCCTCCTCCTCCTCCTCCTCCTCCTCCTCTCACCACATGCAAGAACACATATGATAGAATGAAGCCTTTAGATTGCAGTTGGTTTCATCAGAGGTTTCCTCTTATCAATTAAGGGGAGAGGTAATCAGCCACTATGTGCACCACCAAGAGACGTGTTGAGACCAAAGGGAGAGCAAAGGGAAGGGAGAGAAAGAGAACGATACCTTTCCCTTGGGTATGTTCTGTCTGCACAATGAAGGTTAGGTAGAAGGAGGGGAAAGGGTTACTTAATTTTATTTAAGAAGTCTCTCTGTCTCTCTCTCTCTCTCTCTCTCTCTCTCTCTCTCTCTCTCTCTCTCTCTCTCTCTCTCTCTGTTCAGAGTAGATGCTTGTGAGATTGACCTGTCATCTTACGTGTTGATGAGATAGAAAGGCAGGACCAAGAAACCTGTCAGCATTCAAGACAACTAACCCTCTACTATTACACACTCTTTAGAGGAACAACAATACTTCCCTTGATAACAAGACGCTGTTTGATAGCACTAAGAGTGGGACGCGCGCCGGGCATGTTACCCTTTATTCGACTTTCGATTTTAAATTACTAAATGGATTTTAATCCTCCTAGATGAATTTAAATGCTCCTAAATAGATTTGAATCCTCCTGTCACACAACCATTCGTATGACTTTTCGACCAGCGTGCATCTAAGTTCCTCAAGAAGCTGGGCAAAAGACTCAACAGGGTAACTAGGGATCCCAGGGCAGCTAGTTTTCTGTTCCAGCGACTCAGCGCTGCTGTTCAGAGGGGTAATGCATGCTGTATTCTGGGCACGCGCCCCAGCTCGGAGGAGCTGGATGAGATTTTCGCATTATAATCAGTGACAAACATGTAACAATATGTACTAGACATGTATCTCTTACACCTCGTGTACTGTATATGCCATCTTTATATCAACAATGTATCTCTTAAATCTTTTGTACCATATTATGTAATATATATATATATATATATATATATATATATATATATATATATATATATATATATATATATATATATATATATATATATATATATATCCATCCATCTATCAAGAGTCGGTAACGACCCACACGGGAACACTCAGCATCCTTCAGGGTCAGAAAATGGGAGAACTTTGCTTAAGTTTCCTCTTGAGGGAATATTCCCAGGAGTGGGAATGAGGAAGCTGATCCCACGGGAATATTCCCTTGAAGATTTCTTGCCAGTGTTATGGGGAAGCCTCCCGAGCTGCGGCAGTTATTAGCTTAGGGAAACAAGATTGAATTACTGGATGATGGAATCTGTAGAAGGCAGGAGGTGGAGGGAGAGAGGAAGCCAAGGTGGAGGGAACTGGAGAGAGGAAGAGATATAGAGAAGTAGACGGAAAGTTGGATTCTAAGGAAGGGAAGAAGAAAGATAGGTGTTAGAGAGAGAGAAATTAAAGGGGAGAGCTGAGAAAAGGGCTGATGAAAAAGGGAAGGAGTGTGATTGTGCGGTCGAGTGATGGAGAGATGGAAGAGACAAAGTAGTGATGGAAGCTGTGATGCATGCGGGGATGGGCGCCAGAAATGGGGATGGGCGCCAGAAATGGGGATGGGCGCCAGAAATGGGGATAGGCGCCAGAAATGGGGATGGGCGCCAGAAATGGGGATGGGCGCCAGAAATGGGGAATGGGTGGCAGAAATGGGGGATGGGTGGCAGAAATGGGTGTTGAAATAGCGCTGCTGAGAAATGGGCTGAAGAAATGGGTGAAATGAGGGAATATATGGGAAGCCAAAAAATGATTGAGGAAAGGTGAGGATATAAGAGAAATAAAGAGAGAGAGTTAGAGGAAAGAAGCTAAGGAAGAAAAAAAGGGAATAATAGAGGAAGAGGAGGAAGGGAGAGTGGGAGGAAGGAAGGTAGGAAGGAAGAGAGGGAGGAAAAGAGGGAGAAATAGGATGAAGGGAAGGAGGTGATGAAATGAATATTGAGAAAGCGTAACAGATAAGGAAAATGGAATAAGGGGAGGAGTATATTTAATGATGATGGATAGTAGAAGTTGAGAGAGGAGGAAGAAGAGGAGCAGGAGGAGGAAGAGGAGGAGGTGTTAGAAGCGATGATGGCAACAAGCAATTATGTATAACAGAGGGTGCAGATGTCATGATGGGAGACAATAAGAGATAGAGTGGAACTTAGGGGTTGAACCTCTCTCCTCTGGATAGTTACAGAGATGTGACCAAGTTAGCAGCACGTCGGGATAGCTAGGGAGAACAAGGAGAAGCACACACACACACACACACGCCCCGATGGCATGGTGGCTAGCGCTCTTGCTTCACGCACGGAGGGCCCGGGTTCAATTCCCGGCGGGGCCGAAACATTTCGAAGTGTTTCGTTACACACACACATACAACAGGCCTAGTGTCTAATCGACATGTGCCTAGGACAAAATGGTAACTAACACACACACACACACACACACACACACACACATACAACAGGCCTAGTGTCTAATCGACATGTGCCTAGGACAAAATGGTAATAACACACACACACACACACACAACACACACACACACACACAAATACAACAGGCCTAGTGTCTAATCGACATGTGCCTAGGACAAAATAGGTAACTAACACACACACACACACACACAACAACACTATTTATATATATATATATATATATATATATATATATATATATATATATATATATGTATAACATGTTATATATTTACAAATTTTACGCTGAATTATTTCATTAAATTTGTGCAAAATATATTTGATGTAAATACTTACTGAGATAGTTGACTGACTCCTGGACTGCTGAAAGCGGAAGGAAGCTAGACTGGATTGCCGTCTGCGTAATTATAAATTTGGACAGGGCTAGATTGGACTGACAAAAAATCTACCGTTGTCTTTCTGGTAGGAAAAGGGACAAGAATAAACTGACAGTTCGCTGGCTGAATTCTCGACAGGGAAAAGGACTAAACTGAACGCGCACACACACACACACACACACACACACACACACACACACACACACACACACAGGAGAAGATGAACCAGCAAGACTGGACCTTGTATTCACCCTGAACAGCTCAGATATTGAAGACATAACGCACGAGAGACCCCTGGGAGCCAGTGACCATATGGTGCTGAGCTTTGAGTAAATTGTAGAGCTACAGGTGGAGAGGGGAAACAGTACCGATAGAGACAAACCAGACTTTAAAAGAGGAAACTACACAGGCATGAGGAATTTCCTGCAGGACGTTCAGTGGGAAGGGGAAATGGAAGGACTGACAATAAATGAAATGATGGAATACGTAGGGGCAAAGTGCAAGGAGGCAGAGGAACGGTTTATACCCAGAGGCAAAGGATTAAATGGGAAGGCCAGAAAGAGCCCCTGGTTTATCCAAAGGTGCAGGGAGGCAAAGACTCAGAGTATCAGAGAATGGAAACGGTACAGAAGGCAAAGAACCCAGGTAAACAGAGAGATCAGTAGAAGAGCTAGAAACGATTGTGCACAATTACGGAGAGAGGCCCAGAAACAGTACGAAAATGACATAGCATCGAAAGTTAAGTCCGACCCGAAACTGATGTACAGTCACATCAGAAGGAAGACAACAGTCAAGGACCAGGTGATAAGGCTGAGGAGAGAAGATGGGGAACTCACAAGTAATGATCAAGAGGTATGTGAGGAGCTCAACTTGAGGTTTAAGGAAGTATTCACAATGGAGGAAGGAAGGCAGCTGGGTAGACAGGACGGGGTTCGTCACCAACAAGGGATGTACCAAGTGCTAGAGGGCATACACACAACTGAGGAGGAAGTGAAGCAGTTACTCAGTGACCTCGGTACCTCAAAGGCGATGGGTCCGGACAATATATTCCCGTGGGTTCTTCGGGAAGGAGCTGAGGTACTGAGTGTGCCACTTACCATAATATTCAACACATCCCTTGAAACTGGGCAGCTACCTGAGGTATGGAAGAAGGCCAACGTAGTCCCCATTTTTAAAAAAGGAGACAGAAAAGAGGCACTAAACTATAGACCGGTGTCACTTACGTGTATAGTGTGCAAAGTCCTGGAGAAAATCATCAGGAAAAGAATGGTGGAACACCTTGAGCTGAACAGGATAATAAACACCAGACAGCACGGATTCCGGGAAGGCAAATCCTGTGTAACAAACCTCCTGGAGTTCTATGATAAAGTAACAGAGGTAAAGCAGGAGAGAGAAGGGTGGGTTGATTGCATTTTCCTGGACTGCAGGAAGGCCTTCGACACAGTTCCTCACATGAGATTAGTAAAGAAGTTGGAAATCAAGTCTCTGTCCCTGACTTCCGCCTGGCTGATTTCAAAGGACTGAAAAATTACCTGGGTAGGCTGAACTGGAATGACCTGACAGTGGGTCAGGTAGGTGGTGATTGCCAATATGACGTTTTCCAGAGAATAGTTCTAGCTGCTCAGACAGCTTATGTTCCTAATAGGGAAATCAGATCAAACAAAAATGATCCTAAATGGATGAACAATAGATTAAAACATCTCATTGGTCAAAAGAGAGGCATATATAGGCGAATCAAAAGAGGAGAGGGGCAATTAGGTAATCAATATATTCAGTTAAAGAGAGAAATAAAAAAGGGAATAAGAAAAGCAAAAAGAGACTATGAGGTTAAAGTTGCGAGAGAATCGAAGACTAACCCAAAGGATTTTTCAGGTATACAGAAGTAAGATTAGGGACAAGATAGGCCCACTCAAAAGTCACTCAGGTCAGCTCACCGACAGTGATAAGGAAATGTGTAGAATGTTTAACACTTACTTCCTCTCAGTTTTTACACAGGAAGATACTAGCGATATTCCAGAAATAATTAATTATGTAGAACAGGATGATAGTAAACTATGCACGATTAGGGTCACAAGTGACATGGTCCTTAGACAAATAGATAAATTGAAACCTAACAAATCCCCAGGCCCTGATGAACTGTATGCAAGGGTTCTAAAGGAATGTAAAGAGGAGCTTAGCAACCCGTTGGCTAATCTTTTCAACATATCACTGCAAACTGGCATGGTGCCAAATAAGTGGAAAATGGCGAATGTAATACCTATTTTCAAAGCAGGTGACAGGTCCTTAGCTTCGAACTATAGACCAATAAGCCTAACCTCCATAGTGGGAAAATTTATGGAATCAATAATTGCCGAGGCAATTCGCAGCCATCTTGAAAAGCATAAATTAATCAAAGAATCTCAGCACGGTTTTACAAAAGGGCGTTCCTGCCTTACAAATTTAATAACTTTTTCACTAAGGTGTTTGAGGAGGTAGATCATGGTAATGAATATGATATTGTGTATATGGACTTCAGTAAGGCTTTTGATAGAGTCCCACATCAGAGACTATTGAGGAAAATTAAGGCACACGGAATAGGAGGAGAAATTTTTCCTGGATAGAGGCATGGTTGACAAATAGGCAGCAGAGAGTTTGCATAAATGGGAGAAATCAGAGTGGGGAAGTGTCACAAGCGGTGTTCCACAGGGGTCGTATTGGGCCCCTTGTTGTTCACAATCTACATAAACGACATAGATGAGGGAATAAATAGCGACATAAGCAAGTTTGCCGATGACACCAAAATAGGCCGTCCAATTCATTCAAATGAGGACATTAGAGCACTCCAGGAAGATTTGAATAGACTGATGCAGTGGTCGGAGAAGTGGCAGATGCAGTTTAATATAGATAAATGCAAAGTTCTAAATATTGGACAGGACAATAACCATGCCACATATAAACTAAATAATATAGATCTTAATACTACTGATTGCGAAAAGGATTTAGGAGTTCTGGTTAGCAGTAATCTAAAACCAAGACAGCAGTGCATAAGTGTTCGCAATAAAGCGAACAGAATCCTTGGCTTCATATCAAGAAGCATAAATAATAGGAGTCCTCAGGTTGTTCTTCAACTCTATATATCCTTGGTGAGGCCTCATCTAGATTATGCTGCACAGTTTTGGTCACCGTATTACAGAATGGATATAAATGCTCTGGAAAACGTACAAAGGAGGATGACTAAGTTGATTCCATGTATCAGAAATCTTCCCTATGAGGATAGACTGAGGGCCCTGAATCTGCACTCTCTAGAAAGGCGTAGAATTAGGGGAGATATGATTGAGGTGTATAAATGGAAAACAGGAATAAATAAAGGTGATGTAAATAGCGTGCTAAAAATATCTAGTATTGACAGGACTCGCAGCAATGGCTTTAAGTTGGATAAATTCAGATTCAGGAAGGATATAGGAAAGCATTGGTTTGGTAATAGAGTTGTCGATGAGTGGAACAAACTCCCGAGTACAGTTATAGAGGCTAAAACGTTGTGTAGTTTTAAAAATAGGCTGGATAAATATATGAGTGGGTGCGGGTGGGTGTGAGTTGGACCTGACTAGTTTGTGCTACTAGGTCAGATGCCGTGCTCCTTCCTTAAGTGAATGTAACCTGACCTGGATGGGTCGGGGCATTGGCTTAAGTCGGTGGGAGATTTGGACCTGCCTCGCATGGGCCAGTAGGCCTGCTGCAGTGTTCCTCCTTTCTTATGTTCTTATGAAGGGCACTGGAATGGATCAGGGAATACCTCAAAGGGAGACAACAACGGGTCATGGTGTGTGTTGAGGTATCACAGTGGGCGCCTGTGACGAGCGGTGTACCGCAGGGGTCAGTCCTATTACCAGTGTTATTCCTGGTATATGTAAATGACATGACAGATGGGATAGACTCAGAAGTGTCTCTATTCGCGGATGATGTGAAAATAATGAGGAGAATCACATCGGAAGAGGACCAGGCAGGGCTGCAAACAGACCTGGACAGGCTCGACATCTGCTCTAGCAATTGGCTTCTCGAATTCAATTCCTCCAAATGCAAAGTCATGAGGATCGGAGAAGGGCAAATTATTATTATTATAATCAAATAGAAGCGCTAAACCACAGGGGTTATACAGCGCTGTAAGAAGACCGCTGACAGAGTACAAGCTAGGCGGACAAAGGCTACAAACCTCGGCAAAGGAGAAAGACCTTGGAGTGAGTATAACGCCAAGCACGTCTCCGGAGGCACACATCAACCAGACAACTGCGGCAGCATATGTTCGACTGGCAAACCTAAGATTAGCGTTCCGTTACCTTAACAAGGAATCGTTCAAGACACTGTATACCGTGTTCGTCAGGCCCATACTAGAATATGCAGCACCAGTCTGGAACCCACACCTGGTCAAGCACGTAAAGAAACTAGAGAAAGTGCAAAGGTTTGCGACAAGGTTAGTTCCACAACTCAGGGGTCTGTCTTATGAAGAAAGGTTGAGGGAA
This sequence comes from Cherax destructor, assembly GCA_009830355.1. NCBI lineage: Eukaryota > Metazoa > Arthropoda > Malacostraca > Decapoda > Parastacidae > Cherax > Cherax destructor. The sequence goes on from WNWK01007757.1 coordinate 37,564, forward strand.
ATAGGACTAACAACACTGGAGGAAAGAAGGGTCAGAGGAGACATGATAACGACATACAAAATACTGCGGGGAATCGACAAGGTAGACAGTGACAGGATGTTCCAGAGAGGGAACACAGAAACAAGGGGACACAACTGGAAGCTGAAGACTCAGATGAGTCAAAGGGATGTTAGGAAGCATTTCTTCAGCCACAGAGTAGTCAGGAAGTGGAATAGTCTAGAGAAAGATATAGTGGAGGCAGGAACCATACATAGTTTTAAGACAAGGTATGATAAAGCTCATGGAGCAGGGAGAGCAGAGACCCAGTAGCGGACAGCGAAGAGGCGGGGCCAGGAGCTGAGTCTCGACCCCTGCAACCACAATTAGGTGAGTACACACTTACATATACACATACACACACACACACACACACACACACACACACACACCCCGGTGGCCCAGTGGGTAAAAGCTCTCGCTTCACGCACGGAGGGGCCGGGTTCAATTCCCGGTGGGGCAGAAACATTTCGAAGTGTTTCCTTACACACACACACACACACATACATACAACAGGCCTAGTGTCTAATTGACATGTGCCTAGGACAAAATGGTAACTAACTAACACACACACACACACACACACACACACACACACACATACATACACGCCCCAATGGCATGGTGGCTAGCGCTCTTGCTTCACGCACGGAGGGCCCCGGGTTCAATTCCCGGCGGGGCCGAAACATTTCGAAGTGTTTCGTTACACACACACGCATACATACAACAGGCCTAGTGTCTAATCGACATGTGCCTAGGACAAAATGGTAACTAACACACACACACATAGGACTACAAAAGGATCTCGACAGGCTGCAAGCCTGATCCAAGAATTGGCTTTTGAAGTTTGACCTCACCAAATGCAATGTCATGAAGACGGGAAAGTCAAAGAAGACCGCAGACAAAGTACAGGCTAGGAGGTCAAACGCTGCAAGCCTCACTCAAGGAAAATAATTTTGGGGTGAGTATAATACTGAGCACATCTCCTGAGGCACACATCTATCAAATAACTGCTGCAGCATACGGGCGCCTGGCAAACCTAAGAATAGCGTTTCGATACCTGAGTAAGGAATCATTCAAGAAACTGTACACCGTGTACGTCAGGCCCATACTGGAGTATGCAGCACCAATATGGATCCCACACCTGGTCAAGCACGTCAAGAAATTAGAGAAAATGCAAAGGTTTGCAACAAGACTAGTCCCAGAGCTATTGGGTATGTACTACGAGGAGAGGTTAAAGGGAAATCAACCTGACGACACTGGAGGACAGGAGAGATAGGGGGGACATGATAACGACATATAAAATACTGAGAGGAATTGAGGTGGATACGGATAAAATGTTTCACAGAGATGTGACACACCAACAAGGGGTCACACCTGGAAGTTGAAGACTCAGATGAGTCACAGGGATGTTAGGAAATATTACTTCAGTCACAGAGTGGTCAGGAATTGGAACAACCTGGAGACTTAAGTAGTGGAGGAAGGATCCATACATAGCTTTAAGAAGACGTATGATAAAGCTCATGTAGCAGGGAAAGTATGGACAAGCGAAGAGGCGGGGCCAGGAGCTATGAATCGATCCCTACAACCACAAATAGGTGAGTACACATAGGTGAGTACACACACACACACATCACTGTTATTGTCTCGGATTCAACACTCGCTTCTGGCATTCAGTTCCACTTGCCTTAACTTGTGAGAGACGGAGTTAGATGCATTAGCAATCAGTCGACATCCGTTTCCAAGGTTTCCTTGTCCTGGGATTTGGACACGGGTCTCAGACAATGCAGTTACGATCTGGACATTCGTTTGGAACAGCGAAGGGAGGATTTGGTCTTGGGTTGAGACAATGACAGAATGATTTGAAAATGGGATTGATTTAGTGAAGAGAGCTTTTACACATTCATCTATCACATTAAAGAGAAATTTTGGACAGAAGTCCGAGAAAGTCAAGAGGTGATCTACCTGGAGGGTGTTGCGGGGGTCAACGCCCCCGCTCCTCGGTTCCCGACCACACCTCCTGGTAGGTCAGGGCCTGATCCTCCAGGCTGTTACTGCTGGCCGCACGCATTTCAACGTGCTAAACACAGTATACCTGGAGAGGGTTTCAGGGGTCAACGCCACCGCGGCTCGGTCTGAGACAAGGCCTCGTGGTGGGTCAGCGCCTGATCAACCAGGCTGTTACTGCTGGCCGCATGCAAACTGACGAACCACAGCCCGGCTGGTCAGGTACTGACTTTAGGTGCCTGTCCAGTGCATTCTTGAAGACAGCCCTGGGTCTATTGGTAATCCCCCTTATGTATGCTGGTAGGCAGTTGAACAGTCTTGGGCCCCTGACACTTACTGTGTTGTCTCTCAGTGTACTCGTGGCGCCCCTACTTTTCATTGGGGAAATGTTGCATCTCCTGCCAAGTATTTTGCTTTCAAGTGTATATTATTATGTATCTCTTTCGCCTGCGTTCCAGGGAATATAAATCAAGGGACTTCAACCGTTGCCAGTAATTTAAGTGCTTTATCGTACTTATGTGTGCTGTGAAAGTACTTTGTACACTCTCCAGGTCAGCAATTTTGCCTGCCTTGAAGGGGGGCAGTTAGTGTACAGCAGTATTCCAGCCCGGAGGAACAAGCGATTTGCAGAGAATGACAAAAAAGGCACAATACCGTGACTGGAACAATACACACACAACCCGCACATATAAAAAGAGAGGAGCTTACGACGACGTTTCGGCCCGACTTGGACCATTTACAAAGTCACACTAACACACAGGACAGGTGGAAGGGGTATTTATAGGCAGGTAGACAGGGGGAGGGTACAAGAGAGTGGGGTAATAATGGAGGTAGTAGTGGAAGTGGTAGTAGTAGTAGTAGTGGAGACAGTCATATTCTAGGAAAGGAGCACTGCAATGAAGCTGCCGGCCCGCATGGGTAGGACGAGAATATGACTGTCTCCACTACTACTACTACTACTACCACTTCCACTACTACCTCCATTATTACCCCACTCTCTTGTACCCTCCCCCTGTCTACCTGTCTATAAATACTCCTTCCACCTGTCCTGTGTGTTAGTGTGACTTTGTAAATGGTCCAAGTCGGGCCGAAACGTCGTCGTAAGCTCCTCTCTTTTTATATGTGCGGGTTGTGTGTGTATTGAAGAGAATGATCATGGGCTTGGCGTCCCTAGTTTTGAAGGTTCTCATTATTCATCCTATCATTTTCCTAGCAGATGCAATATATACATTGTTGTGGTCTTTGAAGGCGAGATCCTCTGACATTATCACTCCCAGGTCCTTCTCATTATTTTTTATCTCTATTGTATGGTTAGAATTTGTTCTATACCATATCTGAGTAGTTGAAATTTCTCTTCATTGAACTTCATATTGTTTTGAGTGGCCCATTTGAAGATTTTGTTGATGTCCCCTTGGAGTCTTGCGGAGTCTTCGATGGAGGTCACTGTCATGGCAATTCGGATGTCATCCGCAAAGGAAGACACGGAGCTATGGCTTACATCTCTGTCTATGTCCAACTCATGGTGAGCGAAAATCACATGACGCTCTAACCCACAGGACCACACAATCCTACAAGAATCAAGCACCCAGCAGAGCTAGGTGTTTTTTACCTTGATCCGAGGACATACGGTGGTGTGGGTGCCTCTGAGCTAATTTCATTCTCTTCCCCGTTTGGTGTACTAGCCTCCACGAGCAGTATATATATATATTATTGTAACCACAAACGAGGGGTATTTAATCAATAACAACACTACAACTAGCCGAGGATTCGAACCCATGTCGTTTTGGCCCGCCTCAAATACCACTCGTTCGTGGTTACAGTAATATATATACTGCTCGTGTAGGCCAGTACATCACACGGGGAAGAGAATGAAATTAGCTCAGAGGCACCTACACCACTGTATGTCCTCGGATCAAGGTAAAACACCTAGCTCTGCTGGACGCTTGATTCTTGTAGGATTGTGTAGTCCTGTGGGTTAGAGCGTCATGTGATTTTCGCTCACCATGAGGCTGGCCAAAACGGCATAGGTTCGAATCCTCGGCTAGTCGCAGTATTGTTATTGATTAAATACCAGTTGTTCGTTACTGCGCTACTCTGAGAAAACTTCCCCTTCTTCTGTTGCTGCCTTGCAACATTGCATAGCCCCTGATGATGCACTGAGAAGTGTGAAAGTACTTAAGATTTCCACCCCCGTGGCTTGTCTTGCATAGATTGTTTGCATAAATAAATAAATAAATACATAAATAAATATATATATATATATATATATATATATATATATACATATATATATATATATATATATATATATATATATATATATATATATATATATATATATATATATATATATATATATATATATCAAAGCACCGTGCTGAAAGCTGCCGTGTTATGAAGCTTGAAATAAGCAATTTTAGCTTTTATTGGATGCCGAGGCAAGGTAATTAACTCGCTTGCCTGTGTACTCAGGCTAAGAGGAAGAGTTACGTATGTGGTGTGAAGAGAACTAACTACACAGTTCTACAGACTGGTTCTCATATGAAGAGTCAAAAATTCTCCTCCTCCTCACAGTACAGCTGGTGGACTGGAAGGTGGTAGACACTTCGACGTCTCTTGCTGAGGTCTAGTTCGCAGGACAAGTGTGTGTGTGTGTCCATTTCCTCCTCCTCTTGCTGCTCATCCTCCTGTTCTTCCTTCTCCTCCTCCTCCTCCTCCTCCTCCTCCTCTTCTTTCTCCTGATCCACTTTAGCAGAGAAATATGACAGATACCAAACCTCTCTCATTCTTCTTCTTGTGTCTCCCTCCTGGCTGCCCCACCAATCCTTACTGCCGCACTGTTAATATGGAGATCTTCGTATCCTCGTGAATACAAATTGTTTTGCATATTGGGATGTGGAATTTGCCGCTACCAGCAATACCGCACGATATTGTGATGTTCTGTGGGAGGCGGTGCAATTGGCTGTCTGTTGGGGGAACCCGCCGAAAACAGTCTGTCTGTTGGGGATCAGAGGGCTGGTTGTTGAAGCTGGGAACTGTTTACTGGGGAAGGGGGGTTAGAGGGTGTCTGTTGCTGGTCAGATCTGTCTGTTTTGAGCTACTAGTTGAGGCTTTGGACTCTTTCTTGAAGTTCGAAGGCTGTCTGTAAGACCCTAGAGGCTGTCCGTTCGGATCAGAAGGCTGTCTTTTGAGTGTCAAAGGCTGTCCATTGAGGCCAAAGGCTGTCTGTTTGGGCTATCAGAGTGAGTCCAAGTCATTGGAAATCCACAAAGTTTTCTTCTTTTCCAGTAAGCGTGGATAGTTTTCATTCTGGTTATTTTAAGACTATTCTTGTCTTAATGTTTAATACTGTCACCACCCACACACACTGCCCTCCACCACACACACACTGCCCTCCACCACACACACTGCCCTCCACCACACACACTGCCCTCCACCACACACACTTCCCTCCACCACACACACTGCCCTCCACCACACACACTGCCCTCCACCACACACACTGTCATCCACCACACACACTGCCCTCCACCACACACACTGTCCTCCACCACACACACTGCCATCCACCAAACACACTGCCCTCCCCCACACACACTGCCCTCCACCACCCACACTGCCCTCCACCACACACACTGCCCCCCACCACCTCCACCACCCGACGCCATTCCTAATTCCCCCCACGTACTAAGCTGTCAATAGATTCCAAGATAATGGATATGAGCGTTCAATAAGGTATTAGAGGAAGACGAGGACAGGAAGGATGGGGGTTGTATTGGCCCCGAGATCTGTTGTCTGTGTGTTTAGGACGTCGGAGGCAGCCAGCTGGACGACACCTCATTATCATACCCAGCTGGAAGCTCATGGTCCGGCCTGCTGCCTGAGTCTGCAAGCTGCTGCAGCCGGCTGCATGCACCTGATCTCTCTCTCTCTCTCTCTCTCTCTCTCTCTCTGTGGTGGATGGGGGTCTATCTAGCTGGTCTCCTCCTCCTTCATTCTCTCAATCTATCCAGTTTTCTTCTTCTCTTTCTTCCTTTCCTCGTTAAACTACAGTACTTCCCGGCACTATTTCTGGTTCACTTCTATTCATTACTTTCCATTTTACATTTAGAAAGTTGAAATCTCAAAGGAAAATTATATTTTGATATAAGACTCTCCAGATTTGCAAAAGAGAAACCCGTGTACCTTGTCTTGTCAGTTGCTTCTTCTGCCGTTGCTGATGCTGGTTCGCATACGTTGATAATTACAAGATTTCTGGTCTCCACTTTTAATCCACTTCTGTCAAATCGTTTTATATGTGAAGTAGTTCTGTGCATCCTGTGTCTCTCAGTATAGACTCCTGTTCGTCCCTTCAACTCGTTAATTCTCTCCCTTCTGTAGTGTTTGTGATGTGAGTTTCTGTTAGAGCTGTAAACATTGCATTCGATTCCTGTGAGGTGGCCATTAATGAAAGGCGTTTTATTTTGTTTAACCTTTGGTTTTAGTCCTGGAATGTTGAGTTTCTGGGAACTGGTGATTTTGTTGGCTTGGTTTTATGCCGATTGGTGAGACCAGTTCAGCTCCAACTCGTAATGGGGTGTTTCTACTGGTCTGCCCAGTACTCTTCCACCATCTTGTATGGATTTTTGGTCTGTCCGGAGCTAGTCCGGCCTGTTGTAAGTACTCATGGTCTGTCTAGTACTGCTTCGTCCTGTCGTATGTTTGCTGGTGCAAGTACTTTTGTTCCATATATTCGGAGGTGGAACAATTATTATTCAGGTTTGTATTCTTTCTGTTGTATTCTTTCTTTTATCCGTCTCTTCCGTCTCTGTGACAGTTGTTTCTCCCGTTCGTTATCGTTCATCTTCACGTACCTACCTTCCAGTACGTGTGAAAAAGGTCACTCTAGGTCATAACATATTTCTTCCTCTAGCGAGTTTTTCTTTTTTCACAATTCAGAGCGATATTATTTTCCTCTATGAGGCATTTCTCTGAGTGTGGGTAATTGCGCATTTTCCTAAATTTGCATATACCCTTGCCATTATGCATTCACCTATTTTTTTTTTTTTTTTGACTGTGTTGACGCCATCTGTGATGTCTTCCATGTCTTCTGTGTTGACACATTCTCTAGTGCAGCAGTTTCTGTTTTATTTCGTTCCCCTGTTTATCTTCCTTTGGTGTTTCATTTTCTCGTGGCAGTGTCTCTTTTGCCTCATCTTCTCTTCTCTCTTCTCCATTTTCTTTAATCGTCTTTTGTCTTGGCTTGTTTACGTTACGTTGACTTTCAGTCGTAAGACCTTCACATTATATAGTGGAGGAAGCAAAGTTTGGACTTCTTTTTTTTTCTTCTTCTTCTTCTTCTTCTTCTTCTTCTTCTTCTTCTTCTTCTTCTTCTTCTTCTTCTTCTTCTTCTTCTTCTTCTTCTTCTTCTTCTTCTTCTTCTTCTTCTTCTTCTTCTTCTTCTCTTCTTCTTCTTCTTCTTCTTCTTCTTCTTCTTCTTCTTCTTCTTCTTCTTCCTCTTCTTCTTCTTCTTCTTCTTCTTCTTCTTCTGCTACTTCTGCTGCTGTTGTTGATTGTGTTGTTATTGCTGCTGCTGCTGCTTCTACTACCGCTTCTACTGCTGCTTGTGTTGCTGTTGTTGTTTGTGTTGTTGCTTGTGTTGCTGCTGACATTGCTGTTGTTTTTGCTGGTACCATTTCTCTTTGCAAATTGCTTGTCCAACCATCTAATTAAAGGTTGTAGAATCTTTAAAGGTTTGAACGGAGATTTCTTCGAAAAGGAAAGAGAGAGAGAGAGAGAGAGAGAGAGAGAGAGAGAGAGAGAGACAGAGACAGAGACAGAGACAGAGACAAAGACAGAGACAGAGACAGAGACAGAGACAGACAGATATACAAAGAGACAGAGGGACAGACAGAGACAGAGAGACAGACGGACAGAGACAGAGAGAGACAGAGCAGCCAGCCACCTACCCACCCACCATGGACTACCATGGAGGAGTCTAATTGAACACCATTGGGTATGCAGACACATGTTTCTCTGCCATGCGTGGTGCGCATGTTGCTGGAATTAATTTGAAGCGCACTTTCGAGCAGTTTCAAGTTTATCTGTAAGTAGTTTGAAGTGTAACTGTGAGTAGTTTGAAATGTATTGATGAGTGCCTTGAAGTGTACTTCAAAAGTGCAGACTGAAGTAATGTGAAGTGTAATTGTGAGCATTTTGAAGTGTATTTACGATTTGACTCACGAAATCATAATGACACGATTGCAAACAAACCATACCACGGGTGAGGTTCGAACCCGCGGTCTGGAGTTTTGAGACTCTCTGACCGCGGGTTCGAACCCCACCCGTGGTATGGTTTATTTACGACTGGTTGAAAGGAGGCCTTACCACGAAACTCTGACTGATGATGAGAATATCTTTTTTATAATGATTCTGGGTAAGCACATTGTCTTAGCACAGCCGATCGGCTGTCAAGGTGTTCGGCTGTGATCTTTTGAACGTTCACCTGGTATAATGTTTGGCTGGTGATCGCAGGACGAAGAGAGTCAGTTTAGTCACATAAAACTCTAAAATGTAAACACGTTTTCTCATTTTTCCGCCAAATAAATGAAATAGATAAAAATGCTGGAGAGTTACAGGCCAGTTAATCAGTCGGTTTCAGCATGAAGGAACATTCTCCCCTCTGGGTGGGAAAAAACAGCTGAAATACACATGTGCATACATGAATGAGAGAGTGCACACACTCCCACACACACCCACACACACACACCCACACACACACACACACACACCACAAATAGGTGAGTACAAATAGGTGAGTACACACCCACTCCCACACACACACACACACACACCCACACACACACACACACACACACAGGAAGGGCTGCACAAATGAAGCCAAACTACAAGAAAGGTGACTATGTGGGCATGAGGAACTTCCTGCACAGAGTTCAGTGGGACAGAGAGATGGCAGGGAAGTCAGTAGACGAGATGATGGAATATATGACAACAATTTGCAAGGAAGCTGAGGAGAGGTTTATACCCAAGGGTAACAGGAGAAGCGAAAAAGACAGGATGAGCCCATGGTTCACCCAAAGGTGCAGGGAAGCCAAAACCAAGTGTGCAAGGGAATGGAAGAGGTACAGAAGGCAAAGAACCCCGGAGAATAAGGAGAGCAGTCGTAGAGCCAGAAATGAATATGCACAGATCAGAAGGAGGCCCAAAGACAGTACGAGAATGACATAGCAGCGAAAGCCAAATCTGACCCAAAGCTGCTGTACAGCCACATCAGGAGGAGAACAACAGTCAAGGACCAGGTGATCAGGCTGAGGAAGGTAGGAGGGGAAGGTCACAAGAAATGACCGGGAAGTGTGTGAGGAGCTCAACATGAGATTCAAAGAGGTGTTCACAGAGGAGATAGAAGGGCCTCCAGAAAGGAGGAGAGGTAGGGTACACCATCAAGTGCTGGACACAATACACACAAATGAGGAGGAAGTGAAGAGGCTACTAAGCGAGCTAGATACTTCAAAGGCAATGGGGCCAGATAACATCTCTCCATGGGTCCTGAGAGAGGGAGCAGAGGAGCTATGTGTACCCTAACAACGATCTTCAACACATCTATCGAAACAGGGCAACTACCTGAGGTTTGGAAGACAGCAAATGTAGTTCCAATTTTTAAAAGGAGACAGGAACGTAGCACTAAACTACAGACCAGTGTCACTGACATGTATTGTATGCAAGGTCATGGAGAAGATAGTCAGGAGAAGAGTGGTGGAGCACCTAGAAAGGAATGAGCTTATCAACGACGGCCAACACGGTTTCAGGGACGGAAATCCTGTGTCACAAACCTACTGGAGTTCTACGACAGGGTGACAGCGATAAGGCAAAGAGAGAGGGGTGGGTAGATTGCATATTCTTGGATTGTAAGAAGGCGTTTGACACAGTTCCACACAAGAGATTAGTGCATAAGCTGGAGGACCAGGCAGGGGTAACAGGGAAGGCACTACATTGGATCAGGGAATACCTGTCAGGGAGACAGCAGCGAGTCATGGTACGTGGCGAGGTGTCAGAGTGGGCGCCGGTGACGAGCGGGGTTCCACAGGGGTCAGTCCTGGGACCAGTGCTGTTTCTGGTATTTGTGAACGACATGACGGAAGGAATAGACTCCGAAGTGTCCCTGTTTGCAGATGATGTGAAGTTGATGAGAAGAATTCAATCGGACGAGGACCAGGCAGAACTACAAAGGGATCTGGACAGCCTGCAAGCCTGGTCAGCAACTGGCTCCTGGAGTTCAACCCCACCAAGTGCAAAGTCATGAAGATTGGGGAAGGGCAAAGAAGACCGCAGACGGAGTACAGCCTAGGGGGCCAGAGACTGCAAACCTCAATCAAGGAAAAGATCTTGGGGTGAGTATAACACCAGACACATCTCCTGAGGCGCACATCAACCAAATAACTGCTGCAGCATATGGGCGCCTAGCAAACCTAAGAACAGCATTCCGACATCTTAATAAAGAATCGTTCAGGACCCTGTACACTGTGTACGTTAGGCCCATATTGGGTATGCAGCACCAGTTTGGAACCCACACCTAGCCAAGCATGTGAAGAAGCTCGAGAAAGTGCAAAGGTTTGCAACAAGACTAGTCCCGGAGCTAAGGGTATGTCCTACGAGGGGAGGTTAAGGGAAATCGACCTGACGACACTGGAGGACAGGAGAGATAGGGGAGACATGATAACAACATATAAGATACTGAGAGGAATTGACAAAGTGGACAGAGACAGAATGTTCCAGAGATGGGACACAACAACAAGGGGACACAGATGGAAGTTGAAGACTCAGATGAATCACAGAGATGTTAGGAAGTATTTCTTCAGTCACAGAGTTGTCGGGAAGTGGAATAGTTTAGGAAGCGATGTAGTGGAGGCAGGCTCTATACATAGCTTTAAGCAGAGGTATGATAAAGCTCATGGCGCAGGGAGAGTGACCCAGTAGCGGCCAGTGAAGAGGCGGGGCCAGGAGCTTTGACTCGACCCCTGCAACCACAACTAGGTGAGTACAACTAGGTGAGTACACACACTATAGAATGTATCTGATGTAGAAGAGTTTTTAACTGTCTCTACAAAACACGTTATTACTGCCTTTGGTACTTGTACTACTATCTACCACCACCACCACCACCACCACCATTACCACCACTACTACTACTACTACTACTACTATTTCTACTACTACTACTACTACTACTACTACTACTACTATTTCTACTACTACTACTACCAGTGTTACTACTTAAACTATTAAATACTGATACTACTAATGCTATTATCACAATTACTGCAGCTACTACTACTACTACTACTACTACTACTGCTGCTGCTGCTGCTGCTGTTGTATTTCTGCTCCTGCATCATGTGTTGCTCATACTTTTATTATTAATAATAATGTAAATGATATTATTAATCATTATTATTAATTATCGTTATTTATTTATTCATTTTATTATTATTATTAGTAGTAGTAGTATTATTATTATTATTATAAATATTACTACTATTATTATAGCTCTTACTTATTTAAGGGCGCTGTTTCTGTAATATTGAATGTGGGCTATTTTCTATATTTTCGGTGGTAGTGATAAACGTAGCACAAATGTTTGATTCTTCAGGTTGTCGCTTTTCTAAACCATTTATCTACACTAATAATAATGATAATAATAATAATAATAATATCAAGACGAATATGGCTATAATTGCTAATGATAATAATCTTAGACATGGTGTAAGCAGCAGTGAGCGACCAGCCTACCCGACAGACTCACTAATCCGGCTTCACAGTAAGTGGGGGGGGGGGGAGTAGAAACGGGTCATAAAAACGTCGCCTTAAAAAATGAGAACTGTCTGAAATATTTATGATAGCGGAGACCCTTTCCCCTGTTGTGGTGTATGCCACACACTGCATGAGAGAGTGAGAGAGAGAGTGAGAGAGTGAGAGAGAGATAGAAATATAGATGGGGTCCACCTCTAGCCTAGTAGCTGGGAGCTGAAGCCTCGTAGAAATAGATTAAAAACAAATAAGGCATCGGTATAAAAAGTATTGGAATTTCTCCATGTATCTATTTTATTATTCGCTTTATGCAAAAGGTGACTTGTGTTTTCTTTTCTGCCCACAGGTGAGTTGGTGTGGTCAGCTGCAACTAGTCACCAGGACCTTTTCTAAGGTCCAGGTATGTCTCTCCGGCCTTTTTTTTTTTTTCTCCCTGCTTCCTCCAGCATCCGTCACACGGAACTTTAATGCGTGGGAGAACTCCCATTTTACTGGGAGGACAGGTGGTATGACAACCTTGTGTCTCATGTCCGTTAGACACCTCTGAGTTGCAGAAAAAAGGTGAAGAATTAGACACCTGTGCAACATCTGGGTATCTTTATTTGTAGACGTTTCGCCCTCCAGTGGCTTTATCAATACAACACAAGGACATAATGTGAAGACTGTAGAACTATGTATAAATGATGAGGTAATTAGTTCCTCATTCTTGGAGCTGAGTAGACTGAGAGACAATACAGTAAGTGTAATGGGCCCAAGACTGTTTAAAAGGCTCCCATCATATACAAAAGGAATTAGCAATAGACTGATTAAGTTCCTCACGTCAGTTCCCGATCAGCCTGGCTGTGGTTCGTACTTGTACTGCATCCGACCAACAGAAACAGCTTTACTGATCAGGGTTTTATCCACCAGGAGGCTTGGTCTGCGACCGGGCAGCGGGTACAATGACCCTCGAGAACATCTTTCGGATATTCTTCAGGTAACCTGGTCTGAAGGCGCTCTCTGAATGAGCACGATACTATCGCAGAAAACTTCCCCTTCTGCCTGCCTGGAGTCTACCTGGAGGATATTCCGGGGATCAACGCCCCCGCGGCCCGGTCCACGACCAGGCCTTCCAGTGGATGAGGTCCTGATCAACCAGGCTGTTACTGCTGGCCGCACGTAGTCCAACGTACGAACCACAGCCCGGCTGATCCGGCACCGACTTTAAGTATCTGTCCAGCTCCCTCTTGAAGGCAACCAGGGGCCTTATAGTAATTCCCCTTATGCATGGTGGGAGGCTGTTGAACAGTCTTGGGCCCCGGACACTTATGGTGTTTTCTCTTAGTGTGCCAATAGCGCCCCTACTTCTCATTGAGGGCATTTTGCACCGCCTACCCAGTCTTTTACTTTCGTAGGGAGTGATTTATGTGTGCAGATTAGGAACCATTCCTTCTAGGATTTTCCAAGTGTAGATTATAATATATCTCTCTCGTCTGCGTTCCAGCGAGTACAAGTCAAGTGCTTCCAAGCGTTTCCAGCAGTTGAGGTGTTTGATAGAACTTTTATGTGCAGTAAAGGTTCTCTGTACATTCTATAGATCTGCAATTTCATCTGCTTTGAATGGAGGTGTTAATGTACAGCAGTATTACAGCCTAGAGAGAACAAGGGATTTGAAAAGGATCATCATTGGCTTGGCATCTCTTGTTTTGAGCGTTCTCATTATCCATCGTATCATTTTCTTGGCAGTTGTGATCGTGGCTCTGTTGTGATCCTTGAAAATGAGATCCTCAGACATTACTACTCCCAGGTCCCTCACATTATTTTTTTGCTTTATTGTATGATCAGAGTTTGTAGTATACTCTTTTCTAGTTATTATTTCCTCCAGTTTTCCATAACGGAGTAGTTTGAATTTGTCTTCATTGAACATCATATTGTTATCCATTGCACATTGGAAAACTTAGTTTATATTATCTTGGAGGTTAACCGTGTCCTCAATAGATGACAGTCTCATGCAGATCCTAGTATCGTTGCAAAGGATGACACGGTGCTGTGGATTACATCTCTGTCTATGTCTGATATGAGGACGAAGAACAGGATAGGGACGAGTACTGTGCTTTGTGGAACAGAGCATTTCACTATGGCAGCTTCCAATTTAATTTTGTTTACCACTACTCTTTGTGTTCGATTGGTTAGAAAGTTAAAGATCCATCTCCCCACTTTGCCAGTTATTCCTTTAGCACGTAATTTGTACACTATTACGCCATGATCAAACTTGTCAAAGGTTTTTGCAAAGTCTGTGTATATTACTTCTGCATTCTGTTTTTCTTCCAGTGCATCAAAGACCATATCATAGTGATTCAGTAGTTGTGAGAGGCAGAAGCGACCTGCTCTGAACCCATGTTGCCATGGATTGCCCTGGTTTGCAATCGTGCTTATTAGCACTCTTTCAAAGATTTTTATACTTCTTAACTAATGTTTTGCTGCCACTTTTATGGAGTGGGGCTTTATCCATTGTTTTTAGTGACTGGAATTTCACCCATGTCTAAGTTCCTTCTCCACAGTATACTTAGGGCACGTGAAAGGGGTTTCTTGCAGTTCTTAATGATCACAGAGTTCCACGAGTCTGGGCCTGGTGCTGAGTGCATGGGCATGTTGTCAATGGCTTTCTCAAAGTCTATCGGAGTTAGGGTAATGTCGGAAATCTTGCATACATTGATGGAGTTTTGAGGCTCATTCATGAAAAAATCATTTGGATTGTCGATCTTTAGATTGATTAATGGCTCGCTAAACACAGTCATATTGGGATTTCAGTATCTCACTCATTTCATTGTTGTCATCTGTGTAAGTCCCATCATATCTGAGCAAGGGCCCAATAATAGATGTGGTATTTGCCTTGTTTATGGCATATGAAAAGACATATTTCGAATTTCTTTCAATTTCACTAATCACTTTTAGTTCCTCCTGTCTCTCCTGTATGAGTCCTTTAACTTAAGTTCGATTCTTTCCACTTCCCTGGTCAGCGCTTCCTTCCGTGTATCAGATAATCTAGCGTTCTTGAGGAGCTCAGTGATTCTTCGTCGTCTTCTGTAGAGGGAACGTCTTTCTCTCTCCAGTTTACTTCTTCTCTTCTTCTTTCTTAGTGGAATATACCTTGAACATACTTCAGCTGCCAGGAAGGTGATCCTTTCAAGGTCGTGGGGGGGGGAAAAAAGGTCAAGTTACATCCCGTTTTCCTCCCAGGGGTGGACATGTTACATATATTCTCGCATTTAATTTTGTTTTGTTCACTGTATAACTCTTTCCAGATTCATTCCTCACTGATCAATCATATATATTTTTATTTACTGATCTTACTGAGTTCCTCTAGATTTGGTTATGGTGGTATGGGGTATATGGTGTTACATGGTTGTATATGGTAGGCCTGTGTGGTTGCCTGGTAGCACTATCAGACGTATGGCTGTAACACACCACCCCAGGATACATGGCACTTCTCGCCTGCGATGCCATATTTTAGTTTAAAACACTTCCATTATGTTTAATCACTATCATTGAGTCATTCCACTGACAATTTTGATTCACTAGGTCTTTCCACTATGTATAGGTATCCTAGTCAGTTCATTATATGTGGTAACTCAAACCTTTGTGTGTACACTGAAACACATGACAACACCAGGTCGAGTAGATTGTCCCACACTGCTACACTTCATTATTTTTGGTTTCTTTTTATTTTATCACTGGTATTATATCACTGCTGTACACTGGTTATCACAAGAGATACACTTTTCACTGTATACTATACTTGGATTCTTGATATATCACTCACACGGTAGCTAGACCTATGATAATTTCCCCTTTACACTTCCATTTAAATTTATTTCATGCTGATTTCTCAGTGGAGGTAGTTTTTTTTTTGTGTGTGTAATGTTTTTTCCTAGCTAGTCCACTCCTTTCACTCCGGTTACCCTTAATGGTAGTCCAGGTTTTTCCATTTTCACTTCCCACGAGTGGCAACACTCCATGTTCCCCAACAACACTGGGCTAAGTCTGGGTCCTTCACACTTTCAATATTTTGTTTGATTTCCACTTAAAGAATGCAAGGATCATGTACGTGTTGATCACAGTCGACAGATTAGCCATTCACGGCATTAATGTTTCTTTTCCACCTTTTTTTCCTTTTAGGGACCACCGATAACGGTAAATGAGTCCACGTACACACGTGTGTTCTTCCATACGGCCCTGGCCGTATTTATTTCTGAGCACAAGAGTTATCTATATTCCATCCATTATAACTATGGCTTCCACCTGGCTATATGTCTACAGTGATGTACGTTTGTGGTCAGTGGTGGTCCGTTGAGGTCAGGCTGTTTGCCAGGCCCCGGAGGATAACAGGAAAAGAGAGATAGATAGATAGATAGATAGATAGATAGAGAGAGAGAGAGAGAGACAGAGAGAAAGAGAGAGGGTAGGTAGGTAGGCTCGGAATGACTGTTGGCCTATGATTTAGCCTCGCTAGAGATAGACTATGAATGAAAGGCCTTTGACCTGCGGGCAGCGGTCAGCCGCGATCTAAAGCAAACATTAAACCAGCGTCCCACTATTTATTCAGAGAACTTCAAAGTGCTCTTCGTATTATATCCCATCACAGTTTAATTTATGAATTTCTTATATATATATATATATATATATATATATATATATATATATATATATATATATATATATATATATATATATATTTATATATATATATATATATATGTATATATAAACACTGATCTCTGGCCGACGGAGACTCGACCCTACGAACCTTGTGACAGGAACGCAGTGCTTTACCGACCGTCACACTGGACCAATACCTTGCATCCAGCTCACGCTAGACGTTGATCCAAGGCACCCAGCTTCAGCGGTGGCTACAGCTTTCATCTCACCGCATGCACAACAACTAGGATTTAATGCAAATTGCAGACAGCGAAATTTCACAACACTGATCAGTTTTGTGAATATTCCCTCTTTATTATATATATATATATATATATATATATATATATATATATATATATATATAGTCTCCGATTAGTAAACTGTATTAAAGAACTCATCTAAATTAAGTTCTTTCTAAAATTTTCTCTATACGTATAAAGATATATTTTTTCATTTATGATAATGTAAATTTTATTTGTACCAAGAACTTTGAACCTAACCTTATAAGGAAGAGCAATTTAATTTAGCTAACAATAAATATTTTGATACGTTAAATAATTTAATAATAATCAAACACAGAATATTTTTGTTATGTCAGAATGATTTGAAATTATGCATACAAACACTTGTCTTATATGGCAAGGTAGCGTTCTATTTAAGCCAAAATCATATTTACCTAATCAACATATATATATATATATATATATATATATATATATATATATATATATATATATATATATATATATATATATATATATATATATATATATATGGGTCTCTGTGAAGGCTGCATAATCGCATTTGACTCCTCTATAAGTCCACTGATAAAACGTATTTTGTTGTTGGTGGATGACTTAATGCCCTCTATGTTAGCAAATATAAACGAGGTCGTATTCTGTGTTTGTTGGCGTGATTGTGTTTATATTTGCTAACATAGAGAGCCTTAAGCCATCCACCAACAACAAAATACGTTTTATCAGTGGACTTCTAGAGGAGTCAAATGCGATGTTTGCAGCCTTCACAGAGACCCACACAAAAGATCACTTTGACAACGAAATATGGATAAATTGGTACAATTTTTTTAGATGCAATACAAAGAACAGGCAACAAGGGGGGGGGGTTGGCCTGTATGTCAAAGAGTAGCTCATCTGCACAGAGATGCTGAACACCACAAATGATGTAGTTGAAGTTCTGACAATGAAGATCGAGAACCAAAACCTAGTCATTGTGTCTGTATATAAGCCACCTGATGTAACCTCCCAACAGTTCAAGGAACAGCTACTGAAAATTGATTAATATCTGGAAAGCCTTCCAGCTCCATCTCCTAACATCTTACTGCTTGGTGATTTCAACCTAAGGCAAACAAAATGGAAGAATGAAGCAAATAAAGTTATAACAGAAACAATCCCTGGAGAAGAGAAGAAAACTAAATTATCTGATACACAGAAGGAAGCGCTGACCAGGGAAGTGGAAAGTATCGAACTTAAGTTAAATGACTCATACAGGACCCAGGAGAGACAGGAGGAGCTAAAAGCAATTAGTGAAATTGAAAGAAATTCGAAATATTTCTCTTCATATGCCAAAAACAAGGCAAATACCACATCTAGTATCGGGCCCTTGCTCAGACAAGATGGGACTTACACAGATGACAACAAGGAAATGAGTGAGATACTGAAATCCCAATATGACTGTGTTTAGCGAGCCATTAATCAATCTAAAGATTGACAATCCAAATGATTTTGTCATGAATGAGCCTCAAAACTCCATCAATGTATGCCAGATTTCCGACATTAACCTAACTCCAATAGAATTCGAGAAAGCCATTGACAACATGCCCATGCACTCAGCACCAGGCCCAGACTCGTGGAACTCTATGTTCATTAAGAACTGCAAGAAACCCCTTTCACGTGTCCTAAGTATACTGTGGAGAAGGAACTTAGACATGGGTGAAAATCCAGTCACTATAAACAACGGATAAAGCCTCACTCCATAAAAGTGGCAGCAAAGCATTAGCTATGAACTATGACCAATAGCTCTAACGTCCCACATCATAAAAATCTTTGAAAAAGTGCCAAGGAGCATGATTGTAAACAACTTGGATTCCCAAAAACTGCACGATCTTGGGCAACGTGGGTTCAGAGCAGGTCGCTCCTGCCTCTCGCAACTACAGAATGCAGATGTAATATTGTCGAGACGGTGCTAACTGAGGCACTGCCCCGAGCAGGGCTCATAGCGTTCAAAGTATTGACCTTTGACATGGGTGACCTTTGACATTGGGTTAACGGTTGCATCGGTTGGTCACGTGAGCAGAAACGGTTATACCCTTTGAACTCTCACTGAGCTTACAGTGACAAGATACACAGACTGCAAGTGTGATCATGGCGTAATAGCACACAAAATACGTGCTAAAGAAATAACTGGAAAAGTGGGGAGATGGATCTTCAACTTTCTAACCAATCGAACACAAAGAGTAGTGGTAAGCAGAGTTAAATCAGAAGCTGCCATAGTGAAATGCTCTCTCCCACAAGGCACAGTACTCGCACCTATCCTGTTCCTCATCCTCATATCAGACATAGACAGAAATGTAATCCACAGCACCGTGTCATCCTTTGCAGACGATACTAGGATATACATGGGACTGTCATCTATTGATGACACGGTTAACCTCCAAGAAGATATAAACCAAGTTTTCCAATGGGCAACGGAAAACAATATGATGTTCAATGAAGACAAATTCCAAATACTCTGTTATGGAAAACTGGAGGAAATAATAATTATAACTGAGTATACTACAAACTCTGATCATACAATAGAGCAAAAAAATTATGTGAGGGACCTGGGAGTGGTAATGTCTGAGGATCTCACTTTCAAGGATCACAACAGTGCCACGATCACAACTGCAAAGAAAGTGTTAGGATGGATAATGAGAACGTTCAAAACAAGAGATGCCAAGCCAATGATGATCCTTTTCAAATCACATGTTCTCTCTAAGCTGGAATACTGCTTTACATTAACATCTCCGTTCAAAGCAGGTGAAATTGCAGATCTAGAGAGTGTATAGAGAACCTTTACTGCACATATAAGTTCTATCAAACACCTTAACTACTGGGAACGCTTGGAAGCATTTGACTGTACTCGTTGGAACGCAGGCGAGAGAGGTATATCATAATCTACACTTGGAAAATCCTAGAAGGAATGGTCCCGAATCTGCACACAGAAAATACCCCCAATGAAAAGTGGAGAGCGCCATTGGTACACTAAGAGAAAACACAATAAGTGTCCGGGGCCCAAGACTGGTCAACAGCCTCCCACCATGCATAAGGGGAATTACCAATAGGCCCCTGGTTGCCTTCAAGATGGAGCTGGACAAACATTTAAACTCGGTGCCTGATTAGCCGGGCTGTGGTTCGTACGTTGGAGTACGTGCGGCCAGCAGTAACAGCCTGGTTGATCAGGACCTCATCCACCGGGAGGCCTGGTCGTGGATCAGGCCTCGGGGGCGTTGATCCCCGGAATACCTTAAAGGTAGACTCCAAATATATATAAACTGCTGACCTGGAGAGTGTACAAAGAACTTTCACGGCACACATAAGTATGATAAAAACACCTAAATTATTGGGAACTGTTGAAGGCCCTTGATTTGTGTTCCCTAGAACGCAGGCGAGAAAGATACATGCTAATATACACTTGGAAAATCCTAGAGAGATTAGTACCAAACTTGCACACGAAAATCACTCCCTATGAAAGCAAAAGACTCGGTAGAAGATGCAACATTCCCCAATGAAAAGGAGTGGTGCCACGAGTACACTGAGAGACAACACAGTAAGTGTCAGGGTCCCAAGCCTGTCAGGGACCCATGGCTGTCTTCAAGAAGGCACTGGACAGGCACCTAAAGCCAGTACCTGACCAGCCTGGTCTGTGGTTCGTACGTCAGTTTGCGTGTGGCCAGCAGTAACAGCCTGGTTGATCAGACCCTGATCCACCACGAGACCTGGCCTCAGACCAGGCCGCGGGGGCGTTGACCCCCGAAACCCTCTCCAGATATACTCCAGGTATGTATAAAAGAAAATCTAAACTAACCTAATCAGACAAAACCGAGAAATTTGCTGGAAATCGTTTGTTAGAATTCCACATAGATGCTTTGTGGAATGAGTTAAGCGGAGGGGTTGTCTGTCGGGGTCTGTTCGAGTGCTGTGTGGTCTGGGCATTTCTGAAATCCCAGCTTCAGACCTGGCCAATGTTGCCACTCGTAGACATAGTATATAATATCAACATCTGGTCGGTGAATGTAGGGGACAATGATGTCTGTCGCAGAATGTCTGTAATCCTACCATTCGTTACTGTTAACTGGCTTGGAGAAGTTTCCTTCTCTGTCCCATCTATCTCTCCTTCTTCCTTCTGTTTCTCATTTTCCTTCTCTCACTTGCCTTTTGACCCACTTGCCTCTGTCCCTCTCCCTCCCTCAGTTGTCTTCTCCTCTCTATCTCACCCCCTCACCTGCCTCCTTTTTCTCTGCTCTATCTATTCCCTCACCTGATTTCTCTCGATCTACCCTCTATCTATCCCCTCACCTGCATTATCTCCCTCTCCCTCTATTTCTATCTCTTCCTCTCCCCCTGGGCTGCCACTCACGCTAACAAGGGCCAACCATTATTAATAGCTAGCCATTACTCACAGGCAGTGCCAACTCCTGGCCCCTCCCCTACCTCTCCCCTCCCTTCCCTTTTTTAACTCCCTGTATATATATATATATATATATATATATATATATATATATATATATATATATATATATATATATATATATATATATATATATATTCAAACAGCTCCGGGAGAACCTCGAGTTTTCCCTGAGGTACATTTATTGTCTTCTCTGAGGATGAGGGTCCCCAGTAAAGTTCTAGAGGTGGTACCTCCCTATATAATCATATATATATATATATATATATGTGTGTGTGTGTGTGTGTGTGTGTGTGTGTGTGTGTGTATGTGTAAGGGTCCTCCTCCAACATTACTGCATGAGTAAGTATAACACATGTGCAACAGTTGTAAAACACATGTGCAACAGTTGTAAAACACATGTGCAACAGTTGGATACCTTTTCGATTATGAGATTACGAATATGATGTTTGATCTCTGTGGCATCCAAACACAGCATCCTTTTCTATATACGAGTCAGTAAATGCAAGAATCTTGCAATATTCATGACGCTTAACTTTTCGTAAATGAAGATCACACCGCTGTTGTTTTAAATCATTTAAATGGTTACCATTTCCTCCGCGACATGGAAGGTCAGTGTTCAATATATATCGTCTCCAGTCTTGTGTTATATAAGTTAACCTTTGAACTTCGTGGAAGATTTTTAGTTATGTTAAAAATTAAGGATTTCTGGGTTTCAGGATATATACGCCGAGAGGTGCATTGTTCTCGGCGTATATATATATGTACATATATGTATAAATTCCTATTTTAATCCGATTTTAGGGATTAAAGTATTCTTCTCCGGTGGAGAAAAATGTTACTCTGCAGCCTTTGTGTAGTTGATAGGCTTTAAACCCCTTTAACCATTCTTTGGTTTCATTTATATGTTAAACCGTATTTAATTCTTTGTTATTACTGACATAGTAAATGTATTTTCCTGAGAAGGATGACATTCCAGGCTGTTGAAATGGTTATAATCATAACCATAATTTTGAAAGGGGTTGAGGGGTAAGCCAGTGGAAGGCCTCTGTCAGATGACCAAAAGTTCCAGCTGCTGGTTATCACATAACTAAGACCCCGCGTCAGGAAACACTTGTCCTGCTTCCTAACAAATCTCTCCTCCTGCAGGTGTTCATGTCGGGCAAAACGCGCGTACACACACACACACACACACACACACACACACACATAGGACTAACAACATTGGAGGAAAGAAGGGTCAGAGGAGACATGATAACGACATACAAAATACTGCGGGGAATTGACAAGGTAGACAGTGACAGGATGTTCCAGAGAGGGAACACAGAAACAAGGGGACACAACTGAAAGCTGAAGACTCAGATGAGTCAAAGGGATGTTAGGAAGCATTTCTTCAGCCACAGAGTAGTCAGGAAGTGGAATAGTCTAGCGAACGATATAGTGGAGGCCGGAACCATACATAGTTTTAAGACAAGGTATGATAAAGCTCATGGAGCAGGGAGAACAGAGACCCAGTAGCAGACAGCGAAGAGGCTGGGCCAGGAGCTGAGTCTCGACCCCTGCAACCACAATTAGGTGAGTACACACACACACAGCACATCTCCTGAGGCACACATCAATCAGATAACTGCTGCAGCATACGGGCGGCTGGCAAACCTAAGAATAGCGTTCCAATACCTCACTAAGGAATCATTCAAGACTCTGTACACCATATACGTCAGGCCCATACTGGAGTATGCAGCACCAGTTTGGAACCCACACCTGGTCAAGCACGTCAAGAAATTAGAGAAAGTGCAGAGGTTTGCAACAAGACTAGTCCCAGAGCTAAGGGGATTGTCCTACGAAGAAAGGTTAAGGGAAATCGGCCTGACGACACTAGAGGACAGGAGGGTTAGGGGAGACATGATAACGACATATAAAATACTGCGAGGAATAGATAAGGTGGACAGAGACAAGATGTTCCAGAGAGGGGACACAGAAACAAGGGGTCACAATTGGAAGTTGAAGACTCCTATGAGTCAAAGGAATGTTAGGAAGTATTTCTTCAGTCATAGAGTTGTGGAGGCAGGAACCATACATAGTTTTAAGACGAGGTTTGATAAAGCTCATGGAGCAGGGAGAGAGATGACCTAGTAGGAATCAGTGAAGAGGCGGGGCCAGGAGCTATGAATCGACCCCTGCAACCACAAATAGGTGAGTACACACTCATGGAGCAGGAAGAGCAGAGACCCAGTAGCGGACAGCGAAGAGGCGGGGCTAGGAGCTGAGTCTCGACACCTGCAACCACAATTAGGTGAGTACAATTAGGTGAGTACAATTAGGTGAGTACACACACACACATTCACATACGCAGAGCACGACAGGCAGTTAGCGTAGAGTTTGATTAGAGTGGAACCTGCTTAGGGTGGGGCAGGTATGCCCTCTGCAGTGCATCAGTCTGGGTTGCACCTACTGACATGCACACACAGGCTTCCTTCCATCTTATTTAACTGCTCCCTGACGAGGATCTCAGGTAGACTGAAAATGTGTGATAATTTTTTCTTCTACTCTGTACTGTTTTAGGCAGTAATTTTCTTAGTAAAGCAAAAAAGCAAGGAGATAAATTATTTTTTTTCCCCGGAGTCGCTTCCGGGGGTCAGCACCCCCGCTGCCCAGTCCCAGACCAGGCCTCCTCAGTGAGTATCTGAAATTATTATTTAATTTTGATCCTTCTTCTGTGGCTTTGATTCCTCCTTTTCCTTTTCTTACTGTTTTTCACTCTCCTTCTTCTCCTTCTCTTCTTCCTACTCCTCTTCCTCTTCCTCCTCCTCCTTCTCCTCTTTCTCTTCTTCTTACTCCTACTCCTCTTTTGCTTCTTCCTTGTCCTTTTCCTTTTCCTCTTCCTCTTCCTCCTCCTCCTCCTCTGCTTCCTCCTCCTCCTCCTCCTTCTCCCTAGTCATTGTTCACCCCTCTATTGTTTCACAGTTCTTGTTATGTCCTCCATCATTCTGTTACATCTATCAACAAACACAATAAATAATCTCCCTGGGTCGGAGGGAGACAAAGTTCACTAATTCTTTCCTCTTTGTTTCTCCCTCTGCCTCATTTTTACTCAACCTCTTCCCCTTCCTCTCTCTCTCTCTCTCTCTCTCTCTTCTCTCTCTCTCTCTCTCTCTCTCTCTCTCTCTCTCTCTCTCTCTCTCTCTCTCTCTCTCTCTCTCTCTCTCTCTCTCTCTCTCTCTCTCTCTCTCTCTCTCTCTCTCTCTCTCTCTCTCTCTCTCTCTCTCTCTCTCTCTCTCTCTCTCTCTCTCTCTCTCTCTCTCTCTCTCTCTCTCTCTCTCTCTGTTACACAGGGTTTTTACAAGGTTAGGTTAAGGTTCCTACCTTTATTTACAAGCTAAGAGCTGTTACCTACATCAGCTCATCTGAAAGTTCTTTTATTGTTATGAGACATGTTCAAAGCACCCAATTCTATTAACTGCCATTTTTAATTGAGGTAACGAATAAATGTATACACTATTAACATTAATTGGGGAAAAGGCGCATGTTAGAGTCGTTTATTTTTTAGCATGGTCTTTTTACAAGGTCACGTCTCTTTATTTTATAATACTATGAGTTTGTTGTGAGAGAGCCTATTCCAAATGCGAGTTAGTTTATGATTGACGTCTACTGGAATGAACGCTAATAGAATGGTCCATTGCAAAGGTGTCCAATCTGTTTTTATCAGTAGGTAGCATGGACAGAAATTCGTATGTGTGAGGGCTAGGATTTTTTATTATTATTGATGACCAGCGTGATATATAAGGATATATTTTGGACATCGATCTTTCTCTCACTTCAGCAAGTTGTTTTGGAAATGTGTAGATGAGAGTCCATACCCTCCAGTGTCTTCCAGGTACATGCCATTACGAATCTCTCTCTCCTCTGCGATCCAGATATTTTGCTCCAAATACTTCGAGGAATTTCTCAGTAGTTTAATTGATTCAGTGACTGTGAGGGGAGTCAAGGATCTCTGTACGTTTTCCTGCTCTGATAACTTTCCTGCCTTCAAGGGAGATGTCATCACAGAGCTGACATCATTATCACTATCAACACCACCCTCACCACCTCACACCCGTACCACCATCACACTCACTACCACAACCATCACTACCCTCCTCCCTCACCACTATCACCACTCTCCCTCACCACCACTCTTCCTCACCACCACCACCACTCTTCCTCACCACCACCACCACTCTCCCTCACCATCACTCTTCCTCACCACCACCACCACTCTCCCTCACCACCACTCTTCCTCACCACCACCACCACTCTCCCTCACCATCACTCTTCCTCACCACCACCACCACTCTCCCTCACCACCACTCTTCCTCACCACCACCACCACTCCCTCACCATCACTTTCCTCACCACCACCACCACTCTCCCTCACCACCACTCTTCCTCACCACCACCACCACTCTCCCTCACCATCACTCTTCATCACCACCACCACCACCACTCTTCCTCACCACCACCACCACTCTCCCTCACCATCACTCTTCATCACCACCACCACCACCACTCATCCTCACCACCACCACCACTCTCCCTCACCATCACTCTTCATCACCACCACCACCACCACTCACCCTCACCACCACTCTCCCTCACCATCACTCTTCATCACCACCACCACCACTCTCCCTCACCACCACCACCACCATCACTCTCCATCATACTTCAACACAGCAATCCCACTATGTCTCATCGCTTGTGTGTCATGGGAGCGACAGTCTGCATAAGTGCGTTGTTGTGCCATGATTGTGCTTAGTGGTAGTAGGGGGCTGGTGGTGATGGTTGTGGTGAGTAGTGGTAGTAGGGGGCTGGTGGTGATGGTTGTGGTGAGTAGTGGTAGTACGGGGCTGGTGGTGATGGTTGTGGTGAGTAGTGGTAGTAGGGGCTGGTGGTGATGGTTGTGGTGAGTAGTGGTGAGTAGGGGCTGGTGGTGATGGTTGTGGTGAGTAGTGGTAGAGTGGGGGGAGCTGGTGGTGATGGTTGTGGTGAGTAGTGGTAGTAGGGGCTGGTGGTGATGGTTGTGGTGAGTAGTGGTAGTAGGGGCTGGTGGTGATGGTTGTGGTGAGTAGTGGTAGTAGGGGCTGGTGGTGCTGGTTGTGGTGAGTAGTGGTAGTAGGGGGCTGGTGGTGATGGTTGTGGTGAGTAGTGGTAGTACGGGGCTGGTGGTGATGGTTGTGGTGAGTAGTGGTAGTACGGGGCTGGTGGTGATGGTTGTGGTGAGTAGTGGTAGTAGGGGGCTGGTGGTGATGGTTGTGGTGAGTAGTGGTAGTAGGGGCTGGTGGTGATGGTTGTGGTGAGTAGTGGTAGTAGGGGCTGGTGGTGATGGTTGTGGTGAGTAGTGGTAGTAGGGGCTGGTGGTGATGGTTGTGGTGAGTAGTGGTAGTAGGGGCTGGTGGTGATGGTTGTGGTGAGTAGTGGTAGTAGGGGCTGGTGGTGATGGTTGTGGTGAGTAGTGGTAGTAGGGGCTGGTGGTGATGGTTGTGGTGAGTAGTGGTAGTAGGGGGCTGGTGGTGATGGTTGTGGTGAGTAGTGGTAGTAGGGGGCTGGTGGTGATGGTTGTGGTGAGTAGTGGTAGTAGGGGGCTGGTGGTGATGGTTGTGGTGAGTAGTGGTAGTAGGGGCTGGTGGTGATGGTTGTGGTGAGTAGTGGTAGTAGGGGCTGGTGGTGATGGTTGTGGTGAGTAGTGGTAGTAGGGGGCTGGTGGTGATGGTTGTGGTGAGTAGTGGTAGTAGGGGCTGGTGGTGATGGTTGTGGTGAGTAGTGGTAGTAGGGGGCTGGTGGTGATGGTTGTGGTGAGTAGTGGTAGTAGGGGGCTGGTGGTGATGGTTGTGGTGAGTAGTGGTAGTAGGGGGCTGGTGGTGATGGTTGTGGTGAGTAGTGGTAGTAGGGGGCTGGTGGTGATGGTTGTGGTGAGTAGTGGTAGTAGGGGGCTGGTGGTGATGGTTGTGGTGAGTAGTGGTAGTAGGGGCTGGTGGTGATGGTTGTGGTGAGTAGTGGTAGTAGGGGGCTGGTGGTGATGGTTGTGGTGAGTAGTGGTAGTAGGGGCTGGTGGTGATGGTTGTGGTGAGTAGTGGTAGTAGGGGCTGGTGGTGATGGTTGTGGTGAGTAGTGGTAGTAGGGGCTGGTGGTGATGGTTGTGGTGAGTAGTGGTAGTAGGGGGCTGGTGGTGATGGTTGTGGTGAGTAGTGGTAGTAGGGGCTGGTGGTGATGGTTGTGGTGAGTAGTGGTAGTAGGGGCTGGTGGTGATGGTTGTGGTGAGTAGTGGTAGTAGGGGCTGGTGGTGATGGTTGTGGTGAGTAGTGGTAGTAGGGGCTGGTGGTGATGGTTGTGGTGAGTAGTGGTAGTAGGGGCTGGTGGTGATGGTTGTGGTGAGTAGTGGTAGTAGGGGCTGGTGGTGATGGTTGTGGTGAGTAGTGGTAGTAGGGGGCTGGTGGTGATGGTTGTGGTGAGTAGTGGTAGTAGGGGCTGGTGGTGATGGTTGTGTGGTGGTGAGTGTAACTGTTTTGTGTGAGTAGTGAGAGGCTAGGTGGTGATGGTTGTGGTGAGTGACACTTTTTCCTGCTGACTTGTCATGTCAACTGTGAGTAGAGATTAAAAGTAGGATTGGTGACATGAAGGTGAGTGAGCACTTGTTCCTGCTACCACCTTAAGAGAGAGAGAGAAGAGAGAGAGAGAGAGAGAGAGAAGAGAGAGAGAGAGAGAGAGAGAGAGAGAGAGAGAGAGAGAGAGAAGAGAGAGAAGAGAGAGAGAGAGGAGGTGAAGAAGATTGTAAATAAATTAGAAGAAGAGAGAGGAAGATAAACTAATTTGATGGAAATAGAATTTTTAAATGACTCTAACTGCAACACTCTGGTAAGAAACCTGTGAGATAAATGGTTTTGAAAACCGTCAAGTTGAAGATTGAGACACTTATGCAACATATGGGAATCTTAAAAGATTCCCATATGTTGCATAATGTCTCAGTCTTCTGAAACCTTATTGTAAACGTTCAACCTCTCTCTCTCTCTCTCTCTCTCTCTCTCTCTCTCTCTCTCTCTCTGCTCTTTCTCTCATTACATTAACCATTATATTGCATCAGCTAAATTTATTGCACACGCGGTAAATAACTGAACATAAATTTGGTGTTTGGAATAGACAAGTACTCATAATAGACCCTTATTGGACTGCTTTATTGATCACTGCCTTGCCAGGTTAGACAGGTCATCTAACAGTGTCTCTGTTAGCAATAACTCTGATATTATTAAAATGATTAATAATCATAACCTTAATTTTTAAAGGGGTGGACCGGTAAGCCAGCGGAAGGCCTCGAACAAATGGCCAAAAAGTTCCAGCTACGGGTCATCATATGACTAATACCCCCGTACGGATCAGGAAACACTTGTCCTGTTTCCTGACAAAATCTTACCTTACCTAACCCGTCATTAAACGTTCCTTCTGTTTCCTGTGTGTTTTGTTTGTCCTGTTGAGAATCATGTTGCGTTAGACGCAACTTAACAATGACCAACTGAAGCCTGGGTCATTACAATGACACTATAGTTCAACTCAGGTAGAGATATTTACAAATGCCAGAGTTGGGATATAATTTACTGGCGTCGGGGTGATTTATTCAGTTAATAAAGGAGGTAAAGAGAGTCGAAAATAACTTGTTCAGTCTCTGTCAAGCAGTGTCATAGGAATGAAGTTAGAAGCCAAATTTGATCAAGACCAGGTCAAGACTACATTAAGACTGAATCAAGATCCCACTGTGATAATCTGTATGTAGGTAAGCACATTTTTTGTGAACAAATTCCGTGTGAACAGACTGACGAATGTCGTACTAGTACTCAGGCTTCATCAGGCACGAGTACATCTGAGCAGCTTATCACATGTACAGACGACGGTCAGACTAAAAATAAAACAAACAAGCAGGTTTGTGGTCACTTTATTGTACTCTATGGGTGCTTTATTACCCACTTGTTGGATAATGTAGAATATAGAGAGAGGACTTAATCCCGAATTGTATATCTAGGTATAGGACTAATAAAAGTAGGTAGGCCTATTGCAGTTTTGCTTAACTTCAGGAATGACGTGTGTGTGTGTGTACACTCACCTAGTTGTACTCACCTAGTTGTGGTTGCAGGGGTCGATTCATAGCTCCTGGCCCCGCCTCTTCACTGGCCGCTACTGGGTCACTCTCCCTGCGCCATGAGCTTTATCATACCTCTTCTTAAAGCTACGAATGGAACCTGCCTCCACTACATCGCTTCCCAAACTATTCCACTTCTTGACTACTCTGTGACTGAAGAAATACTTCCTAACATCCCTGTGATTCATCTGAGTCTTCAACTTCCATCTGTGTCCCCTTGTTGCTGTGTCCCATCTCTGGAACATTCTGTCTCTGTCCACCTTGACAATTCCTCTCAGTATTTTATATGTCGTTATCATGTCCCCCCTATCTCTCCTGTCCTCCAGTGTCGTCAGGTCGATTTCCCTTAACCTCTCCTCGTAGGACATACCCCTTAGCTCCGGGACTAGTGTGTGTACTAGTGTGTGTGTGTGTGTGTGTGTGTACTCACCTACTCATCTAATTGTGGTTGCAGGGGTCGAGACTCAGCTCCTGGCCCCGCCTCTTCGCTGTCCGCTACTGGGTCTCTGCTCTCCCTGCTCCATGAGCTTTATCATACCTTGTCTTAAAACTATGTATGGTTCCTGCCTCCACTATATCTTTCTCTAGACTATTCCACTTCCTGACTACTCTGTGGCTGAAGAAATGCTTCCTAACATCCCTTTGACTCATCTGAGTCTTCAGCTTCCAGTTGTGTCCCCTTGTTTCTGTGTTCCCTCTCTGGAACATCCTGTCACTGTCTACCTTGTCGATTCCCCGCAGTATTTTGTATGTCGTTATCATGTCTCCTCTGACCCTTCTTTCCTCCAGTGTTGTTAGTCCTATTTCCTCAACCTTTCCTCATAGGACAGACCCCTGAGTTGTGGAACTAACCTTGTCGCAAACCTTTGCACTTTCTCTAGTTTCTTTACGTGCTTGACCAGGTGTGGGTTCCAGACTGGTGCTGCATATTCTAGTATGGGCCTGACGTACACGGTGTACAGTGTCTTGAACGATTCCTTGTTAAGGTAACGGAACGCTAATCTTAGGTTTGCCAGTCGCCCATATGCTGCCGCAGTTATCTGGTTGATGTGTGCCTCCGGAGACGTGCTTGGCGTTATACTCACACCAGGTCTTTCTCCTTTGCCGAGGTTTGTAGCCTTTGCCCGCCTAGCCTGTACTCTGTCAGCGGTCTTCTTTGCCCTTCTCCGATCTTCATGACTTTGCATTTGGTGGGATTGAATTCGAGAAGCCAGTTGCTAGACCAGATGTCAAGCTTGTCCAGGTCTGTTTGAAGTCCTGCTTGGTCCTCTTCCGATGTGATTCTCCTCATTAATTTCACATCATCTGCGAACAGAGACACTTCTGAGTATATCCCATCCGTCATGTCATTTACATATACCAAGAATAACACTGGTCCTAGGACTGACCCCTGCGGTACGCCGCTCGTCACAGGCGCCCACTGTGATACCTCATCACGCACCATGACCCGTTGTTGCCTCCCTGTGAGGTATTCCCTGATCCATTCCAGTGACCTTCCTGTTATACATGCTTGTTCTTCCAACTTCTTTACTAATCTCATGTGAGGAACTGTGTCGAAGGCCTTCCTGCAGTCCAGGAAAATGCAATCAACCCACCCTTCTCTCTCTTGCCTTACCTCTGTTACTTTATCATAGAACTCTAGGAGGTTTGTTACACAGGATTTGCCTTCCCGGAATCCGTGCTGTCTGGTCTGTGTGTGTGTGCATGTGTGTGTGTGTGTGTGTGCATGTGTGTGTGTATGTGTGTGTGTGTGTGAGTGTGTGTGTGTGTGTGTGTGTGTATGTGTGTGTATGTGTGTGTATGTGTGTGTATGTGTGTGTGTGTGTGTGTGTGTGAGTGTGTATGTGTGAGTGTATGTGTGAGTGGGTGTATGTGTGTGTGCACTCACCTCTTTGTGGTTTCGAGGGGTCAAGTCTCAGCTCTTATCCCCTCGTTTCAACATGCCACTTGCCAAACTCATCGCCTTCCTAGCCTCGTGGGCTAGGAAGGCGTGTGTGAGAGAGAGATAAAACTGGAGAGAGAGAGAGAAAAAGAGAGAGAGAGAGGAGCGGAATCTCGCGTCCCGAAATCTAGGAAGTGGAGAGTGTTTAAGAGAGGCTAGGGGGGAGGGGGCGGCGCTCCCTGCTGAGAGCATTGTACTGCTTAACTAATTAGAGAGAATAATTGTTTCCTTCTAATGGAATGATGCTCCTCCATGGTGCAAGGAAGAGGATTAGAAGGAAGGAAGGAAGGAGGAGAAGAAAGATGAGAGGAGAGGAGATGAAGAAGAGCGAAGGAACAAGGAAAGCAGAGGAAATGGAGAATTCATTTGGTATGAATAAATAACTAAGGACGATAGAAGGAGGGAAGAAGGAAAAAACAATGGGTAGAAGGAAAGACAAATATAGGGAGAAGGGAATAAAGATGGGGAAAAAGAAGCATAAATGAGAAGAGAGAAGGAATGGGAAAATGTGAGAGAGGAGAGAATCCTTCAAGAAGAATGAAGGAGAGAAAAAGATTATTCCTGTTATATACCTGAGACCGCTTTCCAGAACTCTTCTACCATCTAATTTTTTTTTGTTAATTACCTGTTCAGCCAAGCTGTTGGTGTTAAAGGCCCACTGCTCCACAAAGCCACCACAACCTGGTTGATCCTGGACTTCACCTTACGAAACAGACAAAGCAAATACGATAGTAATTATAGACAAGGTAGATTATAGCGGAAAAATGTTCATGTTATTACAAGGCTTGGGAAGTTACGTGTCCCTTAAGACTTCCGGAGTTTCATCCACACTACTGACAACTCCGTCCGTCTTCATCCAATGATCTGCAACCATTCAGTCCAACCAGAGAGCCAATTATCAAATCAACCGACCAACCATACTTCTCATAAACCTACCAACCAACTGCTCACCCACCAAACCAACCAACCAAGCAGCTAGGTAACCTCTAAACCATTTAGCTTATCAATCCACTTTCTCCACCAAGCAACCAGCTACCCAACCATCCTACCCACTACCCACTACCCACTACCCACTACCCACTACCCACAACCCACTACCCACTACCCACTACCCACTACCCACTACCCACTACCCACAACCCACTACCCACTACCCACTACCCACTACCCACTACCCACAACCCACTACCCACTACCCACTACCCACTACCCACTACCCACTACCCACAACCCACTACCCACTACCCACTACCCACTACCCACTACCCACTACCCACTACCCACTACCCACAACCCACTACCCACTACCCACTACCCACAACCCACTACCCACTACCCACTACCCACTACCCACTACCCACAACCCACAACCCACTACCCACTACCCACTACCCACTACCCACTACCCACAACCCACTACCCACTACCCACTACCCACTACCCACTACCCACTACCCACTACCCACTACCCACTACCCACTACCCACTACCCACTACCCACTACCCACTACCCACTACCCACTACCCACTACCCACTACCCACTACCCACTACCCACTACACACTACCCACTACACACTACACACTACACACTACACACTACCCACTACCCACTACACACTACCCACTACCCACTACCCACTATCCACTACACACTACCCACTACCCACTACCCACTCACCCACAACCCACTACCCACTACCCACTACCCACAACCCACTACCCACAACCCACTACCCACACCCACTACCCACTACCCACTACCCACTACCCACTACCCACAACCCACTACCCACTACACCCACTACCCACAACCCACTACCCACTACCCACTACCCACTACCCACAACCCACTACCCACTACCCACTACCCACTACCCACTACCCACTACCCACTACCCACAACCCACTACCCACTACCCACTACCCACTACCCACAACCCACTACCCACTACCCACTACCCACTACCCACAACCCACTACCCACTACCCACTACCCACTACCCACCCAGTCAAGCGTCCCAAGAGGCGGACTGAGAACCTAACAGGTGTGTATATGTGTGTACTCACCTAGTTGTGGTTGCAGGGGTCGATTCACAGCTCCTGGCCCCGCCTCTTCACTGGTCGCCACTGGGTCCACTCTCTCCCTTCTCCATGAGCTTTATCGTACCTCTTCTTAAAGCTATGTATGGATCTTTCCTCCACTACATCACACTCCAGATTTTTCATTTCCCTTAACCCTTCTCGTAGGTACGTACGTGTGTGTGTGTGTGTGTGTGTGTGTGTGTGTGTGTGTGTGTGTGTTTGTACTCACCTAATTGTGGTGGGAGGGGTCGAGACTCAGCTTCTGGCCCCGCCTCTTCGCTGTCTGCTACTGGGTCTCTGCTCTCCCTGCTCCATGAGCTTTATCATACCTTGTCTTAAAACTATGTATGGTTCCTGCCTCCACTATATCTTTCTCTAGACTATTCCACTTCCTGACTACTCTGTGGCTGAAGAAATGCTTCCTAACATCCCTTTGACCCATCTGAATCTTCAGCTTCCAGTTGTGTCCCCTTGTTTCTGTGTTCCCTCTCTGGAACATCCTGTCACTGTCTACCTTGTCAATTCCCCGCAGTATTTTGTATGTCGTTATCATGTCTCCTCTGAGTGTGTGTGTGTGTGTGTGTGTGTGTGAGTGTGTGTGTGTGTGTGTGTGTGTCCTTCTACCAGCTCTAAACATTTACATATAGATGACCTTCCGCCACATGTCAACACATGGCAACACTTCATTACTCTCCTCATCATCAACAAATCCTCGCTATTAACACCGCTAAAATTCCGTAAATGAATGGCCATGATCCGACAGATGGTGGTAAAAGGCCACATTTTCGCCCACCGGCTGGAACGTCCTGTTGGTAAATGGTTTCCCTAGTAATGGTGTCCTATTTCAATCTCTCTGGATCATCTCACACATTTCTCCCGACTTTCGTAATGTTAAACATAAAAAATATAAAACACAATAGACAGAAATTTGCTGAAACTATAAAAAAATTTACTTCGATTTTCTGTCCCGTGAAATTTTATGGATTGACGTCTTGAGTGAATGTTTGACGTCTTGAGTGAATGTTTGACGTCTGGAGTGAATGTTTGACGTCTGGAGTGAATGTTTGACGTCTGAAGTGAGTGTTTGACGTCTGAAGTGAGTGTTTGACGTCTGAAGTGAGTGTTTGACGTCTGGAGTGAATGTTTGACGTCTGAAGTGAGTGTTTGACGTCTTGAGTGAATGTTTGACGCATTGCGCGAACGACTGACACTCGAGTGAAGGTTCGAATTAACCTGATAATGACTGGAGATGCTAATTAGGGAACTGGGATGAAGGATATGCCCATCTGTACCTAATTATTATTGAAGCTTAAGTAATATAGAGGAGAATATTGTCTTGGTAATGAAGAGAACCAGAGAGAGAGAGAGAGAGAGAGAGAGAGAGAGAGAGAGAGAGAGAGAGAGAGAGAGAGAGTTGCGGCCTCCACACACGAAGCTGTGTATCAGTCTTCTTCATTTCTGTCAAGCAGATCAGCCAGCATCTCCCTTTTTCCCCCCTAGATAAGAAAGAGGGGTGAAGGGTAGCTTCACTTCCAGGGATCAAGAGCCCCTTCACCGGCATCAGGGCATTCTCCGCTGTGTCGTCAGCCGGGTAATGACTGTCAGCCCTCGGTTGACTGACTGCAATTGATGCAGGGGATGAGACAGCGGTCTGTCTTTAATGCTCTGTGATTATTGCTTCCGTATGGGCCAAGGCGCTTTCACCAGAGCTCTTATAGGACTCTTTGTGAGCTGTTTGAGCATTGTTAGTGAATTGTTAGAGGGTCGTTTGCGAGCACATGCAGCGTGAAATGTGTGTGTGAGGAGGTAACACATATACACTGCATTGTTTGAGACGTCTTAAAACGCTGATAGTAGATCGTTGCAGGATAGTTTGTGAGATGTTAGAGCATTGACAGAGAATTGTTAGATGGTTGACTGTCAAGACAGCCTCCCAGCCAGTTGTGAGGTTCTCTTATTAATTTAGCGATCGTCTGCGATGTTTTTTGTATATGTCGTGCCGAATAGATAAAACTTGCAATTTTCGGCTTAAATAGCGACGCTCTTCTTGCCGAATAAGGCAAGCGAAAATTTGTGTATGCAATAATTTCGCAACAATCATTCTGAAACTAACGAAAAAAATATATTTCATTGTGTTATAATAAGGTTAGGTAAGATTTCTAAGGTTCTTTTGGTACAAAATTATTAATTTTTACATTAACATAATTTAAAAAAATATATCTTTAAATTTATAAGAGAAAATTTAAGAAAGGACTTAATTTTAAATGAATTCTTGCTAATTGACCAATTTTACCTATTCAGGCACGACATATATATATATATATATATATATATATATATATATATATATATATATATATATATATATATATATATATATATATAAACTTGTAGCTTATACATGTCAACATGTACCCAGACTCGCCATGTCTGCTTGTAGGAGAGAACTGGAAAGTTACGAGGGCGTCTCCCTTGTAAAGGCTACACCAGCCTCCACAGAATATTAAGTGATATGGCTCATAAATGTCACCACAGACTTATTATGAGGAGCTTAAAATGGAAAATACGTTGGCGAAGCAAGAAGCCTTGAGCATAAAACGAGCAAGAGTCTGGCTTGAGATATCGCCTTCGTGTTTATCCCAGAAGCGGCCACCACACCAGCCTCTTCCTCGATGAGGGGAGATGCTATTTTTTTTGCTTCTGAAGGGGGAAGAGGATGAGGAAGAAGAAGAAGAGTGGAGTAATCTATATTTGTTTCCATTATACCACTGTCCAGAAACACTGTAGCATTCTACACACACACACACACATACACGGCATTCTACACACACACACAATCACCTCAGGATTAATCAAGCAGGCAGAAGCAAACTCTCCTCATATGCGTGACGAAACTGCACGCAACTATTTTCATGACTATCCTATTTTGAAATTAATATCAACCATGTGGACCTGACCAGTGACATGCTCCTCCGAGGTCCTCACTTCCTGACCCTCAGAGGCGATGGGGGATGAAAGTACCAACACCCTAGCTGGAACAATACCCTGGCTGGAACAATACCCTGGCTGGAACAATACCCTGGCTGGAAGATTACTCCTGGCTGGAACAATACTCTAGCTGGAACTATATTGTGACTGAAGCAATACCCAGACTGGAACATCACCCTTGTTTGAACAATATTGTGGCTGGAACAATACCCTGGCTGGAACATCACCCTGATTCGAACAATACGGTGGCTGGAACAATACTCTGGCTGGAACAATATCTTGGCTGGAACAATACCGTGACTGGCACACTTCACAAATGACCTACACACTGGAGATTAAACATTAATGTTATTTCGGTCCATTCTGGACCATTATCAAGCGACAACTGATTGTGAGAGAGCGAGATGACTGGCCATCTATGACTTAGCAATTGTCCGGGACCGACCGACCGAAACGTCGTCTAAACTTTTCTTCTCCAAAGTTTTGATCAAGACTCAAGTTGTAGAACCAACTTTTACCGAAGCGACATTTCGCTCAAAAAAAAAAAAAAGATAGAGCTTGCTCATACTAGGGGGAAGTATCGAGGAATATTAAGACTTGACTCTATTTTTCTCAATAAATGGAAAGTTCGATTTAAAAATTGTAAACGTTTCGTGTTTCTCTCACGATACGCTAATTATATGCAAAACTTTCAAGAAACGTCTGAAAAACGACTCAAGCCCCTCCGAAAAAGAAAAACTTTCATCATCATTCACTCCATCACTGTCTTGCCAGAGGCGCGCTTACACTACAGTTATAAAACTGCAACATTAACACCCCTTCTTCAGGTTTCGACTTCCTCGCAGCGTAACCTAATCAACGTTTTTCACTGAGCGAAAAGTTGTCTTAATGAAAGCTTGTTCTTCACTGTTGTCAGCAACGGGTATTAAGCAAGTGGTATTAATCAAATGTTAATAATCAGCTGGTATTAATCAACCAGTATTAAGCAACCGGTATTAATAAATTGGCTTTAAGCAACTGGTATTAATCAACCAGTATTAAGCAACCGGTATTAATAAATTGGCTTTAAGCAACTGGTATTAATCAACCGGTATTAAGCAACTGGTATTAATAAACTGGTATTAAGCAAATGGTATTAATCAACCTGTATTAAGCATCCGGTATGGGGAATATTACCAGCTAAATCTATTTAAAGACATAAATGAAATATACTTAGCTTTAGTGTTGAATCGGCCTACTTGCAAATGCAACCAAGCAAGCCCCCACCATGTGAATCGTGGTAACCCCACACCGGGGCCGGATAAGAATAAGTAATAAGTATGTAGTTGCCCCAAAGGAGCGTATATTTCAACATTTAACACTTGAAACGTAATGCTGAATGGAGTTGTACTCACTTGGTTGGGCTCAATGGCCCACCGATCACGGCCTAGAAAAGGGCAGTCTTAATCACCTTGTGTCTATCTAAAACTGCAGTTTCTTAGGTTCTTCAAGCGAGATTGAGACTTACCGTGCTCGTGTAACGTGAGCTATGGTGTTGACGGCACCATTTAGGCCTTTATCGATGACTTGATTGAAGCACGAGTGTCTCTGTTGCACTGTCCTCCACTTAGTCTTGAATGTTCTGCAACACTCGCACTGATTACACTTCACTACTCAGTTCCAAGATTTGTCTATATTTTTCATAGTATTTTCACAACAGGAAGACAGGTTACACTTCACTGGGTAATGTTCTACAGCGAATTTCTGACATTGTCAAATGAACAAGAGTCAAGAATGCACTAATCACTATTGTCCCTTTGTCTGTTCCCGGCACGAGGGCGATGCCTGTGTGACGTTCATTTCGTCTGTTTCTTGAAGCCAATCTGCCCTGCGTAGCGCCCTCAACCCTCGGGCGGCTCCTCATTGCTGACTTCAGCGTGGTTTCTCTCCTTGCTTAACATCGTCACAGTATTCAATACAAGTGGGAAATTTCTTGTTATCTAGCTATAGACTACAGTTCATTACAGTCACACATTGTAGGTAAAGTGGTGCAGGGTTTTCTGTAACTTTCGTGCTAAGGGAAAAGGAGTACTTACTCTCGTTTCACTGTCACTTGTATTGCAACGAACACTGATCTGCAAGAAGAGGGTGACTGTGATGCTGGTAGACGCATTTGCTTCCAGTCAAACTGTTTATACGGAAGCAAAACTCCATTAGCCCCTTCCGGGAGAGTTGAATCCCTCAGGGGGATGAAGGGGGGCTGAGATGATACCCCCTTTCTGGGGAATTTTCTCCACATCCGGTATTAATAAACCTGTAATGAGCAACTGGTATTAGTCAACAATTATTAAGTAGCCAGTATTAATCACCCAGTATTAAGCAACCGTTAATAATCAACCAGTATTAAGCAACCGGTATTAATGAACTAGTACTCAAAATGACATACGTAAACGCGATATTCCTACCTACTTTAGTTTGCGGACGACGCGAAGCTACTGATGAGAATAACCACGGGAGAAGATAGAAACAAACTGCCCGATTACCTTAACAAACTGCAGGTCGCTACTGACTGACAGGTTGCTACTGCCTGACAGGTCGCTACTGCCTGACAGGTTGCTACTGCCTGACAGGTCGCTACTAAGTGCTTTGCCGAGCAAAAGTAGGATTATAAAAGTCAGGGAATGAGAGAGAGAGAACCGGATAAACAACAGAGGCAGTTGGAACAGAGACTACGAACATCAGA
This sequence comes from Cherax destructor, assembly GCA_009830355.1. Classification (NCBI taxonomy): domain Eukaryota; kingdom Metazoa; phylum Arthropoda; class Malacostraca; order Decapoda; family Parastacidae; genus Cherax; species Cherax destructor. The sequence goes on from WNWK01007757.1 coordinate 76,677, forward strand.
GAAGGAGACGAGGAAGGGCATTCAGGCACCTCAAGGTAAAAGTAGGTACGACATATGACAGACCCATCATAGAGTACGCAGCACCAGCATGGAGCCCGAGACCGGGAATACGGAATAATGACCTACGGAGAATGAACCTTAAAGCATGTCTGCCACTTTTAAAATGCCTGGAGGACTTAATGAGGCGGAGAGAACAGACTGGAAGGAAGGAACCAGGAACATCACAGATTCAGATTCATCTTCACAGCCAGGACCTGTGAATCGACCCCTGCAACCACAAATAGGTGAGTACAGATATTCATCTGGACTGATTACATCGTCTTCTGCTAACCCTTCTGTGCTAGACTGAAGAAGACTACTGTGTAGACGAGACTTACCAACGATAGTAGCTGCCATCCTATGGATGGTAGCTCAAAAGCATATGGATACACAGAAGATAGAAACCAGGCCCCAAACGGAGTACACCTGGATTATATCTACAATATATCTTATCTCTTGAAAGCAATATGTCTGGCATTTTATTTTCGTTAATAAAAAGCCTTGACATATAAGGTAGGTTATTATTCTGTTTATATCTGTATTCTGAAAGAGTGGTATAGAAAATGTCCAGCTTCCTCGTTCTCACAACAGAGACAGGTACATAGGGAGGGAGTCTGGGAGACGTTGCCAGAGCCCTTACACAAACACAATCCATTCAGAGCATCACTACAAATACGAGGGGGCCAGGGAGAGAGGGGAATGGAGAGGGGAGAAGAGAGGAGGGGAAGGTGGAGGATGAAAGGTAAGCAAATATCAGATATTGGAAGGTTTAAGACTCACTGATATTACCGATTTGTCATTGACCTCTTAAAAGAAAGTATTTTGGTGCCAGAAGACTCGGGTAGTGGTGGTGGGGGTGGTGTGGTGGTGGTGGGGGTGGTGTGTGGTGGTGGGGTGGTGTGTGGTGGTGGGGGTGAGAGTGGTGTGTGGTGGTGGGGGTGGTGTATGGTGGTGGGAGTGGTGTGTGGTGGTGGGGTGGTGTGTGGTGGTGGGAGTGGTGTGTGGTGGTGGGGGTGTGTGTGGTGGTGGGGGTGGTGTGTGGTGGGGGGTGGTGTGTGGTGGTGGGGTGGTGTGTGGTGGTGGGGGTGGGGGTGTTGGGAGTGGTGTGTGGTGGTGGGGTTGGTGTGTGGTGGTGGGTGGTGTGTGGTATGGGGTGGTGTGTGGTGGTGGTGGTGTGTTGTGGTGGGGTGGTGGTGTGGTGGGGGGTGTGTGGTGGTGGGGTGGTGTGTGGTGGTGGGGTGGTGTGTGGTGGTGGGGTGGTGTGTGTGGTGGGGGTGGTGTGTGGTGGTGGGGTGGTGTGTGGTGGTGGGGGTGGTGTGTGGTGGTGGGGGTGGTGTGTGGTGGTGGGGTGGTGTGGTGGTGGGGGTGGTGTGTGGTGGTGGGGTGGTGTGTGGTGGTGGGGGTGTGTGTGGTGGTGGAGTGGTGTGTGGTGGTGGGGGTGGTGTGTGGTGGTGGGGGTGGTGTGTGGTGATTGGGGTGGTGTGGGGTGGTGTGTGGTGGTGGGGGTGGTGTGTGGTGGTGGGGGTGGTGTGTGGTGGTGGGGTGGTGTGTGGTGGTGGGGGTGGTGTGTGGTGGTGGGAGTCGTGTGTGGTGGTGGGGGTGGTGTGTTGTGATGGGGCGGTGTGTGGTGATGGGGGTGGTGTGTGGTGGTTTGTGGTGGTGGGTGAGGGTGAAGTGATATATGGTGGGGGTGGTGTGTGTGTGTGTATGTATAGTGGTGGTGTGTGGTGGAGTGATATGTGGTGGGGGTGGTGGGGGATGTGGTGGTGGGTGATGGTGTGTAATGGTGGTGGTGGTGGTGATGGTGTCTGGTGATGTGTTGTAGAAGTGGTGTGTGATGGAGTGGCTGTGTGCAAACCTGTGATATCCGTCACCGATTTCAAGGGGCTTGTCTACCCTACCAGCTCAGCCTTAAGCCAAACGTCCTTGCTGAGTGCTCGTTCAACCAGGCTGTTGCTGCTGGTGGCCCGCTGAAGCACATACATTTTTCTTTGATGTGTCCCAAGAGCTTTACTACTGTGGAAGCCGGCCCTGAGCCAGGCTTATCTGGTACTTGCCTGGCCAACCAGGCTGTTACAACTGACGGCCTCTAGACCCATATATTCATCACAGTCTGGTTGATCCGGCACTTGGCGGAGGAAATAAATTAGTTTCCTCTTAAAGACATGTACACTTGTTCCAGCAGTGTTTCTGATATCTTCTGGCAAGAGCTATCGGACCTCGAATGTTGATACAATGTTTTCCTATTGTGCCTATAGCGCCCTTGCTTTTCCATATATATTTTTTAAGCTTCCTCCCATACAGTAACTTTCTCTCTCCAGTAACTTGTTAAGGTCGTGTTTAGAATTGTGCCTACACCCTCAAGATCTTCCATATATATATATATGATCACGTATATATTATCCATAGATTGTATTCTAAGTACTTCAAGGCTTTCCCAGTAATTTAAATGTTTTATTGACTGTTTGTGGGCAGCCAAACAATCCCTGCATTTTGCAACTCTGATATCTCTCGTGCCCTGAGCAGAGGTGTGAGCACAAAGCAATATTGCAGTCGTGAGAGCACGAGTGATTTGAATAGTGCCATCAGTGGCGTTATTTCTCTTGTACTGAAAATTTCCATTTTCCACCATGCCATTTTTCTGGCTTTTGCTGCATTTGCTTTATTGTGTTCTGTAAATGAGGTATCTGGCGTTATCATTTCCACGGTCTTTCACCTGTTTATGCTTCTAGTTCTTCCTTAGGTCTAACTACTGTTAAGTAAAGGGACACAAATGCAACTAATGTGACATTTTATTGTGGCAACGTTTCGCTCTCCAGGAGCTTTGTCAAGCAGTGGCTTGATAAAGCTCCTGGAGAGCGAAACGTTGCCACAATAAAATTTTACATTAGTTGCATATGTGTCATTTTACTTAACATATTGTCGGTAATTCTACCAATATTAATACATCTAACTACTGCTTAAATAATTCTACCATGCGTCTGACTACAACCTGAGTAGCTAAAACAATGTTTTTGTTTTCGTTGTGGTGTCATGAACAAGTCACAAAAGTGGAAACATTAATTTTCTTCTAAAAGTTTAATAGGAATTGTTTTGAAGTGTCATTTGTCCATGTCAACAACTATTGTGTTAGGAGAGAGGGATAAGAGGCTGAAGAAATAGGGACGAGAGGAGTGGGGAAGCGAGAGGGAAGGGAGAAGGGGATTTTGGGGTGTAGGGGGTGGTGGAGGAAGGCGTAAGGGAAAGCGGAAAGAGGATGAAGGGATGAAAAGAGGAAGGGGGAGTGATGGGGGAGGGGAAGGAGGAGGAGGTGGGAGGTGTGGAGGTAGTTTAAAGGAAGGTGTGACGCCTGGATCAGGGCATGATGCATGAGAGGTTAGTGCACTCCTCCAGCGGCAGGATATACGTTAAGCAGTATTGACCACCTGACGATGCTGGGTATCACCTCTTAGGGAAGCCCAGGGGTAAGTGACACCCCCATAGGGAGGGAGAGAGATTAGATCTCAATTGCTATGAGACGAATCCAGACTGGCGGAGACACAGGACTTTCCAAATTAAAAATAGCGACCACGAAAAAAACTCAATTTAATAGTACTGGTGCCAGTGATCTGAACGTCCGTTCCAACCATTCTTGAGAACGGCGGAAGAAGTGAACGTAAACGCAAACACAGCCAATATTGACAAAGAAACAAGGATTCCTTCCTATTATGTAAGTGTACTGCAAGCATTGAGACAGACACAGGGCAAAACTTGACCTGGACAACGTTTCGCTGTGTGTGTGTGTGTGTGTGTGTGGCTGTAGTGAGGGCCATGAGCTAGAACACTACCATGCCTGGCAGGCAGTCTCAGCCTCCATAATATTTCCAATGGTAAGAGGACGGGACTCAGAGTTAAGTTAGTATTACCTTAAGTTCAAGGGGTCTATGATGGTCAGGTCAGGAGTAGAGAAGCGTTACCGTAACTCCCAGCAGCGTTACCGTAACTCCCAGCAGCGTTACCGTAACTCCCAGCAGCGTTACCGTAACTCCCAGCAGCGTTACCGTTACTCCAGCAGCGTTACCGTAACTCCCAGCAGCGTTACCGTAACTCCCAGCAGTGTTACCGTTACTCCAGCAACGTTACCCTTACTCCAGCAGCGTTACCGTTACTCCAGCAGCGTTACCGTAACTCCCAGCAGCGTTACCGTAACTCCCAGCAGCGTTACCGTAACTCCCAGCAGCGTTACCGTAACTCCCAGCAGCGTTACCATAACTCCCAGCAACGTTACCGTAACTCCCAGCAGCGTTACCGTTACTCCAGCAACGTTACCGTAACTCCAGCTGCGTTACAGTAACTCCCAGCAGCGTTACCGTTACTCCAGCAACGTTACCGTTACTCCAGCTGCGCTACCGAAACCCCCAGCAACGTTACCGTTACTCCAGCAGCGTTACCGTAACTCCAGCAGCGTTACCGTAACTCCAGCAGCGTTACCGTAACTCCAGCAGCGTTTCCGTATCCCCAGCAGCGTTAACGTAACTCCAGCAGCGTTAACGTAACTCCAGAAACGTTATCGTTACTCCAGCAGGTTTACCGTAACTCCAGCAGCGTTGCCGTAACCCGAGCAACGTTACGGTTACTTCAGAAGCGTTAACGTAACTCCAGCAGCGTTAACGTAACTCCAGCAACGTTAACGTAACTCCAGAAACGTTACCGTAAATCCAGAAACGTTACTGTAACTCCTCTTCCTGATAGCCACCCAAACATCTCCAAAAGTACCGCTAATTACCTGTCTGAAGTACGCCCCCGTAAAATTCGGAACCGCTATCTAAAATGGAAATTGGTTTTCGCTCTTTTACATATTATTCTTCTATGACCGTACGGGGTCATGCAGCGCCTGGGAGGAAGAAGGGGGTTTAATTAGGTTTGATCCGAGAAAAGGGAGCACACAGACCCCTCACTTTAAAAGGTCTTTTTAACACTTTGTGCAACTCTTCAGAAATAATCCGTAAATACATTGAAGTGCGTAATATATAATTGGTAATTCAGTTCAGTAATTTTCAGGCAATTATTATTATATATATATATATATATATATATATATATATATATATATATATATATATATATATATATATATATATATATATATATATATATATATATATCTACATCCATCACAGTGTCGGGCAACAGGGAGAAGCTGCTGACCACAGGGAGGAGTACAAGATTGCAAGTACAGGGACATAAGCCAACAGTATCAATTTGTCCCAGTGGGATCGGAGACCTTGGGATCATGGGAAAAAATGCAACACGTTTCCTTAAAGAACTGGGTTCCAGACTCATCGACACCACCAGGGACCCAAGGGCAGCCACGTTCATGTTCCAGCGTCTCAGCGTGGCCATCCAGAGGGGAAACGCATGCTGCATACTTGGCTCGCGTCCGGCTTCGGGGAGCTGGAGGAGATTCATAATTTTTGATATTTTGTACCATTGTATTTATGTTCATGTTTATGTTTTCTGACAATGTATTCTGTCTATTAATAAAGTATATATATATATATATATATATATATATATATATATATATATATATATATATATATATATATATATATATATATATATATATATATATATATATATATATATATATATATATATATATATATATATATATATATATATAAGAGAGAGAGAGAGAGAGAGAGAGAGAGAGAGAGAACTCCTGATGTCGCTGAAGACCCCCTTCTTCCATTTCCTCGGATCAAGCCTCATTGCCTTCCATCCCCATTAAACCCCTACTGGTTTAAAGGTGGAAAACAAGAATGAAGGGGAAGAGGAGGTGAAGGAGAAGGAAGAGAAGGATTAGAAGGAGGCGGAGGAAGAGGAAGAGGAGGAGGAGGAGGATAAAGCAGAATACATGTCCCTGAATTGAAAATTATATGAAGGAGGGAGCTGGGGAAACGCTGATAAAAGGGAGTAAAGGAAGGGAGAGAGAACTACAGAGTGAATCAGAATGAGAAAATGTAATGAGTTGTCCATATGAATGAGGAGAAGGAGGAGGAAGAAAAGTAAAAAGAAGAGGAGGAGGAGGATGGGAAAATAGGAGGAATAAGAGGTGGAAGAGAGAGTCCAATAACTCCAATTCCTCGGATCAAGAGCCAGTTGTGTCCTTCCAAATCTTACTAAAGAGGAATTTTGTGCTCTCCTCTCTTCCTCCTTCATAATAGTAATAATAATAGTAATAATAATAATAATAATAATAATAATAGTAATAATAATAATAATAATAATAATAATAATAATAATAACAATAATAATAACAACAATAATAATAATAATAACAATAAAAATAATAATAACAATAATAATAATAATAATAATAATAATAATAATAATAATAATAATAATAATAATAATAATAATAATAATAATAATAAAAATAAAAATAATAATAATAACAATAAAAATAATAATAATAACAATAATAATAATAATAATAATAATAATAATAATAATAATAATAATAATAATAATAATAACAAAAATAATAACAATGATGGTGGTCGTATGGGTTATTTTCACATAATATTATAGATCACGGCCAGACGGGTGTGTATGAGAGATGCAGGCAAAAATCTCCCTTAAGAACATATTGGCAGTCAGGCTGACGTAGAGCTCTCTTCCCCACAGCTGGGTTTCACCCTGGCTACATTATTGCAAGTTTGACGCCGTGCTTTCTCATTTTTGACACTGCGGGAGAGAGAGAGAAAAGGGGGAGAGAGAGAGAGAGATACTCCCTGACTTTGGGATCATTGTGAATACATTTTGTAGAATAAATCGACTTCATTCCTCTTGCTCTCTGAGTGAGAGATTAGATTTGTGTCTCCTCTCTCGTAGTGACAGGTGAGAAGTCTCTCTCTCTCTCTCTCTCTCTCTCTCTCTCTCTCTCTCTCTCTCTCTCTCTCTCACTGTGTAAGCATTTTCAGTGGTGCAGTTGGAGTGGTGCAGTTGTTAGACAGGTGCAGTTGTTAGACAGGTGCAGTTGTTAGACAGGTGCAGCTGCATTTACGTACCTCTTAAAGTAAATTTACAAATGTTCAGACAGAAAGTTATTCTGTAAGACTTATAGTATAATTATGTAAATGACGTACGTGTAATATCATAATATATGTAAAAAAATAAATATCTGAGGAAATAGGAGGAAGATCTTGCAGTTTCCCTCTTATCTTTTATTGCGCCTCTTGAACTGGGCCTCAATGTATATAATGTATATTTCCATTTTCTATAATTTTATATTGCGAATATTCTCGATTATAGCTAAATCGTTAATATTTTGCTTTATATTATTATTAGACTATTATTTAAATTAGCTATATTTATTACGTAGGATGTTATATTTTGTTGTGTTCGAGAGTGTGTCGTAACTGCCTTGGTGTTGGCAAACGACTGTTATGCTGCCGGCGTCTAGTTGCTGGGAGGAGTCAGTCTCTGAACACACCTGAGCTGGGTGGTTGTTCCTCCTTCCTCTCTCTCTCTCTGGCCTGCTGCCCTTCGTCGAGTCAACTCCTCACTCTTGTTGTTCTCGACATTAGACTCTGTTGGGTAGAGTATGTATTTGTTGGTGAGGCGAATCATACTTCTCAGTACTCTGTGTAACTCTGTTCACAGAGAATAGACTAGACAGTGATTTTTCGACGTTGTTCTGGGTTGTGTGTCACATTGACACTCTGATACTACTCAGGTCTCAAGCTATAGCTCTGGACCTACTTCGATAAGGCATCTGTGCACCGCCACAGTTTGGGATTGTTTATGCTGAACCTAGTTTCAGTACTAAGGGAGTTTTATGACTGTTTTGGAGGATCTACTGATGGTCCCCAGTTAGGGTCGATTTTCTATCTCCTTGTTCCTGACGCTGTGTTGCTGTTGCCTGTTATAGTGCTGTTCTGCGAAGTGGTCATTTTACTAGACAATCAAGCTGTTCTGGTTGTCAATTTGTTAGTACAGCTAGCTTATGAGAAGTTGTTCTGTCGTACACTGGTTGAGTCGAGTCATAGTTACCGGGAGCACACTCGTACACACATTTATTATTATTTGTATATATTATTGTTATTACTGACATTGTACCTGATGGTACTTCTGAGTCATTTATATATATGTGCCCTCAGCACAGACTTATTGTATATGAGAGCAGTGTAGGAGCTACCCTCCTAATTAACCTAATTGATATCTTAATTAATATCTTTATATTTGATTTACTACGTTACCCTAGATTTTCTCACTTTGTTAATAAATCTTTTAAATATATTTCGTTGGTTAGTACCCTATCAGTTGCAATCCTCTTAAGATATATAATATGTTGGATAACTGAAACAGGATACTGACTTTGTTGCAAAAGCCCAGTAACAGGCTGGATGCTAGAAGGGCTATCCTTTCTAGTGTTCACTGGAGATGTCTATTATTAATAGATATCGTGTCATTTTGTAACATCTGTCGAGCCCGTAAGACGAGCACAAGACTTTGTGATATCAGTTGACTTTGTGATATCAGTTGACTTTGTGATATCAGTTGACTGTGATATCAGTTGACTTTGTGATATCAGTTGACTTTGTGATATCAGTTGACTTTGACTCAGATGATATCAGATATGACACGGGAGTAGTCAGTGTTTACCCTCAAGCTTACTAGAGGTCACCCACAGGCAATACTGGAGAAGACACACACACACACACACACACACACACACACACACACACACACACACACACACACACGGTGTAGGTGTAGGGAGGCAAAAACTAAGTGTAATAGAGAATGGAAAAAGTACAGAAGACAAAGGACCCAGGAAAATAAAGAGATTAGCCGAAGAGCCGGAAACGAATATGCACAGGTAAGAAGGGAGGCTCAGCGACAATATGAAAATGATATAGCATCAAAAGTCAAGTCTGACCCGAAGCTGTTGTATAGCCACATCAGGAGGAAAACAACAGTCAAGGACCAGGTAATCAGGCTGAGAAAGGAAGGTGGGGAGTTCACAATAAACGACCAAGAGGTATGTGAGGAGCTCAACATGAGATTTAAAGAAGTTTTTACAGAGGAGACAGGAAGGACTCCAGGAATTCAGAATAGGGAGGTATACCAACAAGTGCTGGATGAAATACACACAACCGAGGAGGAGGTGAAGAAGCTGCTATGTGAACTCGATACCTCAAAAGCGGTGGGACCGGACAACATTTCTCCGTGGGTCCTTAGAGAGGGAGCAGAGATGTTGTGTGTGCCACTAACACAAATCTTCAACACATCCATTGAAACTGGGCAACTACCTGAGGCGTGGAACATGGCAAATGTAGTCCCAATTTTTAAGAAAGGAGACAGACACGAGGCATTAAACTACAGACCTGTGTCACTGACGTGTATAGTATGCAAAGTCATGGAGAAGATCATCAGGAGGAGAGTGGTGGAGCACCTAGAAAGACACAAGCTTATAAACGACAACCAGCACGGTTTCAGGGAAGGAAAATCCTGTGTCACAAACCTACTGGAGTTTTATGACAAGGTAACAGAAGTAAGACACGAGAGAGAGGGGTGGATAGACTGCATTTTTTTGGACTGCAAGAAGGCGTTCGACACAGTTCCTCACAAGAGGTTAATGCAAAAGCTAGAGGATCAGGCACACGTAACAGGAAAAGCACTGCAATGGATCAGTGAATATCTGACAGGGAGGCAACAACGAGTCATGGTACGTGACGAGATATCAGAGTGGGCACCTGTGACGAGTGGAGTTCCACAATGGTCAGTCCTAGGACCTGTACTGTTTTTGGTATATGTGAATGACATAACGGAAGGGATAGACTCAGAAGTGTCCCGGTTTGCAGATGATGTGAAGTTAATGAGAAGAATCAAATCAGTCGAGGATCAGGCAGGACTACAAAGAGACCTGGACAGGCTATAAGCCTGGTCCAGTAACTGGCTCCTTGAATTTAACCCTGCCAAATGTAAAGTCATGAAGCTCGGGAAAGGGCAAAGAAGACCGCAGACAGAGTATAGTCTAGGTGGGCAGAGACTGCAAACCTCACTCAAAGAAAAAGATCTTGGGGTGAGTATAATACCGAGCACATCTCCTGAGGCACACATCAATCAGATAACTGCTGCAGCATACGGGCGGCTGGCAAACCTAAGAATAGCGTTCCAATACCTCACTAAGGAATCATTCAAGACTCTGTACACCATATACGTCAGGCAAATACTGGAGTATGCAGCACCAGTCTGGAACCCACACCTGGTCAAGCACGTCAAGAAATTAGAGAAAGTGCAAAGGTTTGCAACAAGACTAGTCCCAGAGCTAAGGGGATTGTCCTACGAAGAAAGGTTAAGGGAAATCGGCCTGACGACACTAGAGGACAGGAGGGTTAGGGGAAACATGATAACGACATATAAAATACTGCGAGGAATAGATAAGGTGGACAGAGACAAGATGTTCCAGAGAGGGGACACAGAAACAAGGGGTCACAATTGGAAGTTGAAGACTCCTATGAGTCAAAGGGATGTTAGGAAGTATTTCTTCAGTCATAGAGTTGTCAGGAAGTGGAATAGCCTAGATAGCGACGTAGTGGAGGCAGGAACCATACATAGTTTTAAGACTAGGTTTGATAAAGCTCATGGAGCAGGGAGAGAGAGGACCTAGTAGCAATCAGTGAAGAGGCGGGGCCAGGAGCTATGAATCGACCCCTGCAACCACAAATAGGTGAGTACACACACAGTGATGTTAGGAAGTATTTCGTCAGTCACAGAGTTGTCAGGAAGTGGAATAATCTACAGAGTCATGTAGTGGAAGCAGGAACTATACATAGCTTTAAGAAGAGGTACGATGAAGCTCACTGAGCAGGGAGAGAGTGGGCCCAGTAGCGACCAGTGAAAAGGAGGGGCCAGGAGTTATGAATTGACCCCTGCAACCATAAATAGGTGAGTAGAAATATGTAACAACCTGGTTGACCAGATGTTGATCCACCAGGAGGCCTGGGCTGGGACCTGGCCGAGGGGGGCGTTGACCCTTAAACACATCCTTCAAGCAACTTTCAGATAAGCGTGATCAGCGGAGGGGTCAGGACAGCGTCAGCATCTACACCTCTTCTGACAGTATACGACCAACTATTTATAGCTTCCCGCCATATATCTATTATTTACATATAACTTTTTTTGTGGCAGACATAAAACGCTGTAAAATTTAGAGACTCAACGTTAAATATTAAAGTTACTAAAAAAGGTAACGATCAACCATCTTGTTCCTGGTAGACATTAACCTCGTGCTGGGCGGCAGTGGGCGTGGGGGGACAGAGTGGGCGGGGTGAGTGAGGTAGTGGGCGGGGTGGTGAGTGAGGTAATGGGCGGGTGGGTGAGGAGCGTGAGATGGGCGGGGTGGTGGAGTGAGGTAGTGGGCGGGTGGTGAGTGAGGTAGTGGGCGGGTGGTGAGTGAGGTAGTGGGCGGAGTGTGGTGAGTGAGGAGTGGGCGGGTGGTGAGTGAGGTAGTGGGCGGGGTGGTGAGGAGGTAGTGGGCGGGGTGGTGAGTGAGGTAGTGGGCGGGGTGGTGAGTGAGGTAGTGGGCGGGGTGGTGAGTGAGGTAGTGGGCGGGGTGGTGAGTGAGGTAGTGGGCGGGGTGGTGAGTGAGGTAGTGGGCGGGTGGTGAGTGAGGTAGTGGGCGGGGTGGTGAGTGAGGTAGTAGGCGGGGTGGTGAGGTAGTGGGCGAGGTGGTGAGTGAGGTTGTGGGCGGGTGGTGAGGAGGTAGTGGGCGGGGTGGTGAGATAGTGGGCTGGGTGGTGAGTTAGGTAGTGGGCGGGGTGGTGAGAGAGGTAGTGGGCTGGTGGTGAGAGAGGTAGTGGCGGGGTGGTGAGTGAGGTAGTGGGCGTGTGGTGAGTGAGGTAGTGGGCGGGTGGTGAGGTAGGAGTGGGGGTGGTGAGTGAGGAGTGGGCGGGGTGGGAGGAGGTGAGTGGGCGGGGTGGTGAGTGAGGTAGTGGGCGGGGTGGTGGGAGTGAGGTAGTGGGCGGGTGGTGGAGGAGGTAGTGGGTGGGGTGGTGGAGTGAGGTAGTGGGCGGGGTGGTGAGAGAGGTAGTAGGCGGGTGGTAAGTGAGGTAGTGGGCGGGGTGGTGAGTGAGGTAGTGGGCGGGTGGTGAGTGAGGTAGTGGGCGGGGTGGTGAGTGAGGTAGTGGGCGGTGTGGTGAGTGAGGTAGTGGGCGGGTGGTGAGTGAGGTAGTGGGCGGGGTGGTGAGTAAGGTAGTGAGCGGGTGGTGAGTGAGGTAGCAGGCGGGTGGTGAGGTAGTGGGCGGGGTGGTGAGTGAGGTAGTGGGCAGGGTGGTGAGTGAGGTAGTGGGCGGGGTGGTGAGTGAGGTAGTAGGCGGGGTGGTGAGGTAGTGGGCGAGGTGGTGAGTGAGGTAGTGGGCGGGGTGGTGAGTGAGGTAGTGGGCGGGGTGGTGGTGAGCTAGTGGGCGGAGTGGTGAGTGAGGTAGTGGGCGGGGTGGGAGGAGGTAGTGGGCGGGTGGTGAGGGAGGTAGTGGGTGGGTGGTGAGTGAGGTAGTGGCGGTGTGTGGTGAGTGGGGCGGGGTGGTGAGTGAGGTAGTGGGCGGTGTGGTGAGGAGGTAGTGGGCGGGTGGTGAGTGAGGTAGTGGGCGGTGGTGAGAGAGGTAGTAGGCGGGTGGTAGTGAGGTAGTGGGCGGGGTGGTGAGTGGGAGGTAGTTGGCGGGTGGTGAGGAGGTAGTGGGCGGGGTGGTGAGTGAGGTAGTGGGCGGTGGTAGGTAGGCGGGGCGGGTGGTGGGAGGTAGTGGCGGGGTGGGAGGAGGTAGTGGGCGGTGTGGTGAGTGAGGTAGTGGGCGGTGAGGAGGAGTGGGCGGGTCGAGGAGGTAGGGGGGTGGGGGAGGTAGTGGGCGGTGTGGTGAGGAGGGAGTGGGCGGGTGGTGAGGAGGTAGTGGGCGGGGTGGAGGAGGAGTGGCGGGTGGTAGTAAGGGGGGCGGGTGGGAGGAGGAGAGGCGGGGTGGTGGAGGAGTGGGCGGGGTGGTGGGTGAGGTAGTGGGCAGGGTGGTGAGGAGGTAGTGGGCGGTGGTGAGGGTGAGGGCGGGTGGTGAGGATGGGCGAGGGGGAGTGGGAGTGGCGGGTGGGGTGGGGGTAGTGGCGGGGGGGTGAGGAGTAGTAGGGGGGTGGAGGAGTAGTGGGCGGTGGCTGAGCACTGACGTTCATGACAGCCATGCTGTCTGCCAGCTGAGTTCATATTTGCCATGCAGTTTCCCTATATCGCCAGAGGGGAAGCCTGTAGGCATACCCATGTGAGTCTGCCTCACCCCTGCCCTCCCTCACTTGGCGCCCAAACTTCACTCAGACAACAGGCCTAACTCGTCTCCCTTCCCCAAGGCATGGCCCTTGGCCAGGCCACAGGCCGCACCTTTACCCGCACCCTTTATTACAAATAAAGTAAAAGCCTCCAAGCCTTATCATTGCATTCCCAAGCCTCCAAAATCCAAATAACACATCGTTATAAATGGTGACAGCGGTGCCCCCCAGCTGATGTGTTGTGGGGAGGAAGAGGACTGAAGTTTGTCCTTTTCAATCCATCAGCCTACACAAGAAGCAAACCGTCTCTCAACGAGTTATCCTGATGTCGTGTCCCTTCAGCGTCCAGACACAGGTAAAAAAGCAGGATTCAGGCCGAAATTTGTCTAATTCTCCGAGAAAAAGGCGTCACTGACTTCACGCCACAGCGTCCCATGCTGTTTCTCAGTCACGTGTTCAGCCTTGCCAGCCTTTCTCTGTTGTTGTTCCCGCTCAGCACAACCATTTCAGCACTTCAGAGGTGAGTTTGTGGTGATTTTTCCAGTGTGACGTGTCTCCTTTGTGTTGTGGGTGAGGGAGGTAGGCCCGCGGCCCTGTCTCCCCCCCAAAACCCCGCCCCCCTGTACCCCCCCCCACACCATACACCACTCACTGCCCCCCCTATGCTTTTTTTGTGAATTTCCTTGTGAATTCTTGCCAGAACTGTGTATCCGAGTGTCGAGGGCCCTGAAAACCACGGGGACCAAAACCAATGGATTCAACCCACCAAGCCACGTGGATTTACCACAACCACGTTGGGGTCACAAGCCCCGGGGTCCACAAGCCACGTGGGTTTTTCAAGCCACGTGGATCCCCGCCCCGTGGATCAGCAAAA